>KI422530.1:47801-96534 GCA_000473375.1 Anopheles culicifacies | reverse complement strand
TGGATGCGCCGTCGGAAAATACAGGTTACAGCGGAGACGCTGCATGAAAAGACAAAAGGGTACCTGTACATGCGATGCGAATGATTTTATGGGCGAGATTCAATCCCTGAGGGGAAAATCATGGCGTAGCGAGGCTTTTGTCAGTGTATGACTTATCGTGTGCATGGCGAGCGTACCGAGGATCAGTTCGTGAACTGGCAAACCGATCGATTCCCAACAACTTCGGCTAAGGGCCTGGAGGATTGGCCTCATAATGAGGTAGTGTGGTCTACCTGAGCGTGCAGAGCGTGTTTTATACACCGCAGTCATAATAATATCGCGGTGCCTCAGATTTCGCCTGCCTGCGTGACTTTTATCAGCGTTTTCGCTTGTTTATTTTAGGGTTCTCATTTATTTGCCCACTGCCGGCCGAGACAGGATCGCCTGTTCCCCAGATACGATTGCGCTCGTGTGGCAACGGTCCGGTTCTTACACACACATTTTCAAGCTTTTTTGATTGGATAAAGAAGCCGCATTCTTGATTGTGCGTTCCCGCGAGACCCGTGCTCAGCTACAAGTGGAAGAATAGGGAGGTGGAAGACACAGGTGATATAGAAGATGCTAAACTTCGTTCTTGTCCTGTCCACGGAGGCTACGGAAAGTAACACGAGTGAGAAATCATTTGGGTACGAAATATTGCCGCCAGCAACGGCTATTATGAAGGGAAGAAATATTGTTCGCTAAAAACCTTAGCCTTTGCGTTATTGTTTCCGCCATTCCTAAATGAAAGCTGCAGTAATTGGTAATATTTGAGGGAATGAATTAAGTATTGTGTTTTTAAAAATGGGTTAAAATGTTACGGTAGTTTAATAACCTGAAAAAAACTAAAGCCAATCTTTGTTAAAATATGATGGCAATCATTACAAACCTATTGCCGAAGTCTATTTTTTTGAAACCACGTTTATTGACATGTAAAAATTAAACTAGTCGACGACAGAGGACAAATAATAGTAGTAACATTTACTACATGAAATGACGTAGAACTTCTAGGTCAGTCGCAGCATCATTGTTACCAATGATGTGGATGACATAGTTCGAAAACAGACGTAGAATTTGATTGCGTTTACCTTTACTAATACCATATAGTACAGGAAAATGAAACACATCAAACGATAACGACACTGACGACGGACACCCCGAAATCACAAGGATAATGCATTGCTGCAAGAGCTGCCAAGCATCAGCAACTCTTCTACAGCAGGCAAACTTGTGTTCCAGGGTGTCTACTGTACAACAAAACAAATATGATGGAGACGGGACGCGGATCATGTGATTTGTTGTTGAAGGTTGGATTAAATATTTTATAGTACTGCTTTTTCGCTTTGTTGCATCTTTGATTTCTTTTGTGTTCATTTTCAAGTATTTTGAATTTACGTACTTAAAAGTTTCGTGCAGCAACACTGGCACAAATAATATTTTGATTGCCTCTTATTTCAGTGCCTTTTATCTTATTTGTTCTAGGTTTTATTGAATGTAGGCCAATGGTGTTCTGCTAAATAACCGAGCCGGTAGCGTGTAAAAATATTTGTGTCTAAAATTCTCATAAATTTCAACTATTATAGTCAACTATCAAACATCCTATACTATGTTATCTCCGCTCGTGGTAAGAAAATTTGGTGTACTTTTTACCAAATTCACACATGCATGTGTGTGTGTTTTTTTCTCCTCATATACTCTGCGACATTTAACAGTTAGCCAGTGTAGTGGCATCACCACTTTACAATTTTTTAACATTCTTCGTAAAACTGGTTTTCCAACGAATGAACAACGACCATGCAAATCTTGAATCGCATGGACATGAACTTGTTGTCTTTCGTTGCGTACTTCAGATTGTGGTAGCAAAGACTTTGACAACTAAGTTAACTGAGCAAAAGGCACCACGCTAACTCGATTCTTTTACGTGCAGTGTAACGAGTGTAATCGAAGACGAACGTCCTCTGTATGCGACCTGGCATCGAAGTAGATGAATTAAAAACACAGAGACAAGCAAAGCGGGACCCTGTATTGGACATGGTGCCATTTCCAGTTACGAGCTAATTAAGACATCATCTACATGATTATAGGACATATTTTGTTTTCTCCTTACGTTAGCATGAAACTATTTTACATAGCCCATGCTGAGCGAGTTAATGAAGAAACATCAAATGTCTTGAATTTTAAATCTGACTCAATATATAATCAGACTGCAATTATACTGCAGTTACATAGCATACAACATTCCCATACAAACCAGAATAGATAGATTCAACAGGTTTTTACGCGTGAAAAATAATTATTTTAGCCTATGCAATTCTATACGGAAGTAAGAATATCCTGAAAAGTAATAAATCCAATCCAATGAATTGTCAGTTCAAGCGCTAGTGTGATAATTGTATGTATGCCAATTCGCAGTCGATCTGCAATTAGCCAGATAATCTCTGTTTCCAGACCGTTAAAAATCCGTCCAAGCTAGTATGTACCCAAGCCGTTTTAAATTGTAACAGGTGTATTGAATGTGGAATGAAAAAGATCGGATAAGCTGAGATAACTTGTTGTTAGGTAGTACATAAGTTAAGTAAAATTTTGTAGTTTACTTTATTTTATTAAGTTGTATTTTCCCACGAGATTTTATGTTACCAATAATTTACACGAGGTAAAAACTAATTCACAATGTTAACCAATACACTACTATTTCTATATGTGTACGAGCTCGAGAGGACTAAGCATGCCATTTCTAACTTCCGTGACTTGAATTTGTCCATAACATTTTCTCGGTCAACGCTTCAGACACCTCCTTTTGGAAAAGCATTCGTGGTGTGGCTTAGCCAACAAATGTTACCTTAATAAAATTACGATTCTCGATTGATTGATTTAGAAAAATTGAAAATCAAGCATGACGGTACCTGGTTCGATAGAGTACACATCAAACTTACTGTGTATTGATGACGCACCCGGATGATGCCCACTCATCAAGCGGTATCACCACTTGTTCCGATGTGATCAGAAGGAAACGCTGCACCTCATTGCAGATGATAACCCTTTGAACCGCGTCACTGTTATTTGTGGCGACTCAAAGCCAACACCATTTGTACACACAGCAAACGAAAGACTGCACTATGCCACTTCCTTATCGAACAAGTAGCATAATAAGTGTAGTTCGAGTCTTTCTGTACTGCGGGAATCTGTTCCGGTTCACAAATAATGATGAGTACAAGAATAAAAAATGTTAGTCTGATGTGCTGGACAGCGATTAAACAAATATTACGCAATCATTACTTACTCATCTAAAAGTTGCGCTTATACTTGTTCTAATACTTGAACTTGAATTATTTAACTTTGTACAAAAGCTGTCAAATGACCGAAAGGCCATTTATAGTCACACACAGAATGGTCATCGCAAACGCAGTTCCAAACAAAACAGGATCCTAATTGGTTCAACAACTCATAATGAACATAAACGAAGAACCATGGTTGTCTTGAAGGCACCGGATAGCTTTCGTTGTGTTTGTGCCCAGTATTCCCATGACGTAGTTGTCTGGAATGAGAATGAGGAAGAAATGGACTATCATCACTAATAACGCCTAATTATCCTCGATTTGATTGAGTCATCAATGGTCGGGCGTTAGGAGTTGAGCTAACCTAGACATCAGCGGTACGTAATAACAATGCGGCGGATCAGACCGATGCTGAAAAATAACCCAAAAACAAACGAGAATGTCGACCGAAGTGAGAGAAGCACAACCGATCCGTCGGCTGCCAAAACGAAGATGCCGAACCTTGGAGTCATAAGATTGCTTTGAACTCTACCGGCAGCAGTCATGTTGCTGGCGCCTACGATAACGACCAGCATCACGTCAGTCAGGTGCAGGGACGTTGGATTCACATTTGTGTTCAACAACTGATTGCTCTTAGACATGTTCTGAAAGCGAACCAGTAGTTGAATCGTATACCGATGCACCTCCTTATCGAATCGAATCCGCAATCAACAAATTGTACACTAAACCTGTCGCTTAGTTTTTGTTCTTCAAGCGTTTGAATCTTAAGTAGTTTCAGCTGCTTTGTTGTTCATTGGTGTCGTAAGATTAGACAAACAAGAACCAAATGGCACTGTTTCAAATGAAAACATCTTCAACAAGAATAACAATTCTCGTTCTCGTATGTTGCTGAAATGTGCGAGTAAAATTTCTATAAACTATTTCATTCTGGTATCTGGATCACTCTTAGACCAAAAATGAGTGACTGGTCGGTCAGGGTTCGATCGTTTGCCTTATCCATAGTGAGATTGTTATCCATGCCGTCCCCATATATGGCTCGCGGCAACCAATATTTCCTTCCCCGCTCACTCATTCGCATTCGGTGTCGAAATTCCAATCAATCTCACGCAGCGGCATCCTCCAGCTGTGATTACTGGCAATAAATCTTTCACCTCTCGAAACGTGATCATTAATCCTTTCGTTCGTCTTTTCATCGTCAACGGTGTCGTTTACTCATCTCCGTATCTTCATCAAAGTTGATCGAGTGTGTCAGAGATAGGAGGTGCGAGCCTGCTCACGCTCTCTCCTAACTCGTGCATAATTACTTTCAGTTTACTGCTTTGCGCATTCGCAGGCTAGTGCGGTTAGAAGTAACATTATTGCTGGTACATTTTTCTCACAGAGGAAAAAAAATACAGAAAACAACACGCATGGCAATACAATTGATCATGTGTATTATTTACGATCTGTCAAAAAGCTTACTCTGAAACATATAGAACAAGCTCTGTTGATGCGTCTTTCTAGTATGGTAATTAAGACAATATCGCTTGTTGAGGCTACAATGCTTCGTGCATATAGGAATAAAATACACGAATGTTTTTAGTAATGTTATATTAAGTTAAGCACAAATTGGTTGCTTACTTTATGAGTCAATATTCTGTGTTATTGATCCTAGGCCCTCACACTTGTATAGATTTTAAAGTAATTTAGTTATTTTTTAATAACATATAAATAATAAATTATTCTATTTTAAGATGTTAGCTGAAAAAAGCCATGATATTCATTTCATCTAATGGAATTGAGTGCATGACAGCGGGCTGCAAAGCACAAACGGGCTTTCTTTATAATTTTAACTTTGAAATTGTAAGCAATCTTCATGATATAAATTCATTATGGTAGAAAGTTAGGAAACCAAAAAGTTACCGAAAGCGTCCACTCCCTTCGCTATGTATGTAATGCCTAAGGAGATAGGAGTAAGAAAAGCTACAATCCCATCATTTACAACGACATCAATTAAGCGAACACCGGGCGAAGGTGACCATGGTATTAATCAAGTCGTAAAAATGTCTCTCGGCTTCTTTCTCGCCTCTGCCCAAAATCTTCCACCTTTCTTGTGAATGTGTATGCATATCATAAAAAGGTAAAAATAAGGGAAAAGAGTTAGATCCCGTAAATGGAACGAACTCGAACGAACCCAGCTGGAATCGTTGGGTAAAGTTTGTTTGATCCCACGCCGAAATGTATCCACTCTATGGTACAAACTAGCACGAAAGGTTTAGTTTCCACTGTTCAAGTTCAACATTTTGTCTGATCGACAAAATTGGAATGATAGTTGTGATATTTCGTGCCCTTATCGAATATCCTTAAGAAAAGTAGCTAGAAAATTTACAGGAATAATATATGATATAACAATACAATGCGATACTATTAAGTGTCAGAAGGAGTAATCAAATAGTTTATTCAAATTATTCATTACGTCGAAAAGTCTGAACCACCTTCTTTGGAAATTAGTAAATTCTTTGATTTAAAGGAATTTTTTTACAAGAAATAAAAGTAGGTAATGTACTACTTATTGAAATAATTCTATGATCATTCCATGTTGCCGTTGATTGAAATTAAAATATTGCCAATATTGCAATGAAAATGTTTAGTTTTGCTATGTATTTATTTAACTAAAATTATGTATGCTATCATCCAAATTCGTATGATCATTGTTTTGCTTGTACGCCCATTCTATCTGCATGTAATCTTTCGACTTTTGAGTGCAAAGGAAAATTTTTACGCACACCAAAAACATGATCGGATGACTGGTACGCATGATAACCTGAGTCGTAATTAAGTCATTAAATGGAGCTTTACAGTCGTTCGCTTGCTTTGGTGTTTACTTGTCTTGCTTTCCCCACTGTTTTGCCAAGCACACTGAGTTGCTAGCGGTCCTGGTAGTGTCCCCATCGTGATCCCCGACTCGTCCGGAAGACTCAACAACCACGTTAAACATTCCAGCGTTAGTGGTAACTGGTTAGCACTTTTGCATCTTGTTCCCGCGTCTGGTCAGTTTTTAATGAGTGCCAACAAACCAATGATGATGAGAAACGCAGATCAACTCAAGGCTGGAGTGCTGTTCGTGCATGTAATTTGGACCCGCCAAACCATCCTTCGCTTCTTTCTCTCAACCAATTGTATATCCCGTACGATCCTTGCACCCGTTGTTGTACGATTTTTTAAGACAGATATTTGGGCCTACCGCAGAGTTCAATTTCAATAGGCCAGCAGCAGGCGGACAAACCTGTTCACTTACAATTTTTTGCTTCGAAAATCGTACAGTAACTGCTAGTCGCGCAAATTGGCGGCAACTGGCATGCAATAAAGTTATTATGGATCATTTTAACCGTACATCCTGGAAAGTATGTAAATTTAGCATCGTTTGGCTTCTCTTTTGTTGTGCCCTTTTGCACATTGTTTGATTCTGTAGCGCATAAATAATTCACGAAGTTTACATGCGCGTACACAATTCAGCAATAAAACCAAACTTGCTCATAAACCACAATCAATAAATGAATCTGATAGGAAGGTTAGTTAAGAGTTCATTCACAACCATTACTATTATATTTATATAAACTTATAATATAAAACAACTCAATGTATCCTTATGTGTAGGATATATATTGAAACACGAATGATATTTTCGATGTTTACATACAATTATTTTTTTTTAATCTTAACTCTTGCAATGACATGAATTTGATTTGTTTGTAGTGTAAACGGTAATTTGAATGAATTTTCCTTCACGGTAGATAATTAGTGATCGTACTTTTAACATTTAGATGTGCATGTTATTATAGTCCTTGTGTAATTAATGTCATCTATACCAGCACTGTTTTTACCCTCTTTTCTTCCAAATTTGCCATCTTTTGTGATTGAATTGTACCGCTGTACAGCGAAAGCTGCCTTACTTGGGTTATGGGTGACTTTTTACTTTTTTGCAATGATAGTGATTGCAATTTTCTGACGAATGCACCGTCACTAAAACGTTCCAAATGATTGACCATCACCAAGGAAGATACGCAAAGGAGGATCCCAGAAATGCCTAGTGCAATGCGAGAGCCAAAGAAAAGGCAACACAAAAGCGGACGGCCGACAGGCACGAGCGTGCATTCGTAAGAGGCTGTGAAAATAAAACATTTATTACTCGGGAAATGTACCTTGGTGCAGCTTTAAAATACATATTGCGAGACGAACGCAATTTGCGACACTCATGAGCTCTCGGTGCGCCGATAGTACATTAAGGGTAAGGATTGGACAGGCAATACCTCATAATTAACTCTTCAATCGACTGACCCTGGGGACACGTAGGGTCTTTTTGTTTGGTGATAAAAATTCTTATTGCCTAGCATAATGAGACGGACAACACCAAAGATTCGGTTTGTGCATCGTAAACTGTAATAGTTATCGATAATCAACGGCAATATACGATGCGACGGATTGATACAAAATTTGCCAATTAAATCCCTCTTAATATACCATTGCTGTGAATAATCCATTTGCAAGCATTCACCCACATTCGTTTTCAGTGTTAGCAACGCAGGGCTGATTATTACTGTACATTTACATGGCCGATGAGAGCTATTCACATTTCTGCATTGCCCGGCTTACGGAACCCTTAGCGCATCTTCCAATCTTCTGCATTTTTGAAAGGCTGTTAAACATGAACATCAATTAAGAACTCGTTCTACGTGATAAAAACATCCTCTCTAATTGTAAACCTTTCCCGTTTCAATATTTTGTCTTGTCAATTTGTGCAAAAGTTCATTTGCCACGGTTGTCGAACCAATGTGAAGCATAATGGTTTTGTTTGTATGCATAGGAATAAAATAAGTTATCGAATTATGTTTTCTTTGCATGAGAATATCTCTAAAATCTTGAACATTGATTACCATTCGCATACTTTATATATATATTGTTTTCCATCAGTACAAGCACGGATCTGTGATGCTCGCTTGAGTATTTGCCACCATTCCAACGTTCGAAATTGAATGCATAAAATAACCAATATCTAATGTAAGCTTCAATACAACTCCAAAACTGGCATCGATCATCGCTCAGGTGCAATTATCACTTTTCCGTGAATTGAAATAACCAACATAAATGTAAGGCTGTGACTGGAGCATTTTAGATCGAACGAAGGTCGCACTTTTGTTTACCTATATTCATTCTTTTCGTTTACTTTTTGTCTATTAACGTCGTTGCATCTAACTCATAGAATTTTTTAGATTTTCCTGAAGAATGATTGAGAATAACTGAATCGATAATGGTGAAGGCAGATATAATAGTTTGTGGGATGTTAGGTTATTCAATATTCGAATCTGATTGCCGATCATCGCAGGGACTGTGCTAGATATTGGAATGATCGATACTAAATAGGTCATAAGACCTTGTGCTTTTGGACAACACTTCAATATGTATCGTCTCTAGCACACTCATCGTCAATCTGATTTCATTATTGTCAATCGTTACTTGTACACCTCGCACATGTCTTTTAATAAACTCATGCCATATCCTCAACGTGAAAAAGATTTTGTTCAAGGTTCTTTATGCTTCGCCAATCGATTTCCAAAAGAAAGCCTAATGGAATATTTCGTTCCATTCGGATGCACACATCTCACGGTTGGGTTACACAAATAAAAAAGTATAAGTTTATGCTAATGTACGTCTTTCCGAAGTCGCTACCTTCTATGCTACTATCGAATTGCCTTCTAATAGCCACTGTTGTCGGGAGATGTTGATTTTTCGGTTTGTGTTTTTTGTGCCCGTTAATTTACGTTGCCGCATCAAACATTACTGTGGGGAACTCAATACGTAACGTTTTCATCGCAGCATCGCAAGACACAAAAAGTTTGCGACGGCATTTGTCGATCGAACGAAATGAACCATGCAAAGGGTGATTTCGGACAGGACGAGTAACCCGATATTTTAGCCAATAAATAATCCGTTTTTTTGTCGTTATTTTTTTTTTTATTTAGCATTAATTTAACTTAGCTTGTACAAAAACTGTAATAAAACGAGTAGCCTCGATGCCGTCGTGAGCGAAGCTTCTGCATTGTTTAGCTTTGTACATAAAGTCTGAGGTTCAATCCGTTAGACTTTCAATGTTAAAACAACAGCACTAGTTATAAAACCGGTCGACAGTTTGGAAACGAGACTTGCAAGCGTTATTAGCTGGATAAATAAACATATTTGCGCTGGAGAACAAAAATCTGGCCAACAAAACCGTCATATTGGTCTGACGATGGATTGCGTCTTTGCCTCGTCGCACGGGTTCGGTTGGGTGAGACGAGATCAACATTAATTCCTTCATTTCCATGCGACCAGCACACTGTCAATATTAGTTAAGCAATCTACAGTGCAAACAGCTTACTGTGTGTCGGTCTGTGTATCTCCGGAGTATGCGCGGCCGGCTGGGATGTGCATTGAAAATAGAGACCCTAGTTTCACTATCGTAATGGTCGCCTTAGTTTGTTTTTGATTCCTTCCCCATCGGTACTTTGCCAGTCACATTTCTGGACTTTAATTTCTTTCCACGGTAGTTTTTCACGGTCTGTCTGGGATGTCAGCTAAGTCGATCCGTCTCCTACAATCCTCACCGTGGTCACCGTCATTCGCCTTCCATGCAGCATCATCTTATGCCTGGGTTGATAAAATCGATTACCTCGAACGGTACCTCATTTAAAAGCGAGGCTAACATATCAATTACCACCGATCTGCACTACCGGATTCGTTAGTGAATTCTGCTGTTGGTCTTATTTACCGAACGGAAAACCCCCGAGAGGAACGCTCTTCCAGCCCGTTTGTTACTGTACGACGTATTGGTACAAGGATGCTATGCCATTTGGAACTGGATTCGGGCAATATAGATCAACACACTAAAACAAACAATTGCAGCATTTTGCAATTTTGTAAAACAGCATAAGTGAAACAGATCCATTTTTTACGTACAATGATGTGGAGCGCTTTATAAAAGTTTTTTTTTATACAAAATGCCAATTTTAGAAAATTCATACGATTTATATAGCTTATATTTATATTCTATATTATATTTATTATATTTGCACTTACGCAGTTATTATACTTGCACTTAAGCATATGCTGTAACTTTAAACAACAGTGTGGCATGGCATGTAACGATGAATTCGATCGTGCGCGATTTGTGTCTCATCTGTGAAGCACGTGTGTGTGCTTGCACTTCCACACTAGCTTACCCTCTCACACAATGCGCCGAGGACAGTCACGTCAGATTAAACAAGTATCATTTCGTTCCACCGTTTTACGACCCGCAGCGTGTGGGAGGAGGCCCATGACAATTCCATACCCAAATTAATGCAAAGTGATTCTGCCAGGATGGTTTCCTTACGGTGTTCTAAAGATAACTTCGACAGCTGGATCAATTGCGGAATGGCCAAAGTGAACAGAGAGAAAGCGAACTGCAACTAAACTGCATGCGCCTGAAAGCATAGCATGCAAAAAAAATCAAAGCTTTTAAAGCGGTACAATTCCATTCTTTTTACGTATGTGTGTGTTTGAGATGGAAGGAAACCACCGATTTAGTAATCGCTGCGCAAGTGCAAAGGGGCCAGAATATTCTGCATCGCTGAAAGGCTATCGACGGCCAAAGACATTGAAAGAGAATTAACATAGCCACATCGAAGATTGCAGCTTTTCGGATTGCCGCTTACGGAAAGATGTAGCGAAACAAGAACAAAAAACTGAATCACACTGGGCCCAATCTAATGAGAACGAAACTCCCTGAACGCGACTGCTTACGGTCGAATAAAATCGAATGATAAATGTATTCCGAAATATACTGAGCTTACCCGGTACGAGTTAATCAATTGGGTAAAACTTGCCAAAAATAGAGGATTGAGATATACATCTTAGCGCGTCCTGCGCTGTTCGTGTATCCGAATGCAGTTAATTATTGTCATGTGAAAATTCCACACCGCTTATCACTGAACTGTCAACGTACTCCGCCGGTCTAAGCGGTCAATTTATTTCAGTTTAGTTCAATTCAGAAAACTGTTAAAAAATTGTACTGAAATTTAATGTTAATAAATTAATATTATATTTGCATATTTATGTTAATAAATATTAATATGAATAATATATTAATTATATATTATTATTGTATAATAATAATACATCAGGGCCGTTCCCTCGTACTATCCTGTTGCGGGTATACTCAAAACACGGAAGCCAGAAAAGGCAGCCCAAGACCTATCAAGGTTGTGGTGCCATGGAAGAAGAAGCAGAAGGTACGGTATAACGGCCCGGATGGGATTTTAGACCTTGTCCGTAGTGTGAAAGACCAGGAACGATGCCATTGCCCCATAAACTTTAATGTCCTTTATTTCAATTATTGATAAAAATAATACGTTCATACATGCACACTCGTGCTTACGAACAGTTTTACATACTTCACCTTTTATGCATACATACTTAGGCACTTTAATACGATCTGGCCAATTTTTCTGACTAAAAAATATTTCAGCACCACAAATCCTAGCTGTACTGCAGGTCTGTAAAAATGAGGTGGCACTTATTCTTCACAGGCTCACCAATCAGACCCCCTGGTGACTCGAGTACAGAGTTGTATCTCCAATGGCATCACCTTCAGCATTGCCATTACCCACAGCGCCGACTGTCATCCGAAAGCGGCATTTTTCAAACGTTGACGAATAAATAATGCTCCGATGAAATCGAAGAAAAATAAGAGCAAATAAAGGCAAATTTCAATCCGATCAATGACCAACCATTTGTGCGATCGAGAGCAAGCGCGCGCGCGCCAGCCCATTTGACCGTGTGCGTGTGTGCAGCGTGGCTCGGCGGCACGATCTCACTCCATTAAGCATGACCTCAACCGATCCTTTTCCCGCGAACAGCGGTTCCGATCGTTTTGCAAACAAATCCACGCAAGTTACTCGCACGTTGCCGCCCTGTTGCCATTCTTTGTCGTGTATGGTAGATTATGCTTGGATGCCTCCCAATCCGTTCAGCGAATAAGATTACCTACTCGCATCCGCACTGCCATCTTGCGTTTCTCCAAAACCGAGTGAATCATCAACCGGTGGGATTGATATGCGGTCGGCGGTAATCTTCACAGTGCAGCACTTCAGTTGCACATTGTAGCTGCTCCAAATACCAGAACCGAACGCCGGATCTTTCTGCAGGGTGTTGGCCGCAACGGTCCGGCTCATGGCCCCCGGGAGAATTATCTGATTTATTATTATTGCAATTTATATGATCATTTTCATTTGTTTCGTTACTTTTCGCACGGGCAACGATGCATTTTGATCTTTCTTAGCTTTGCCAATATCGCCTAACGTGCGTATCATCTGTATCATACTTATCCGTGCCATGGTGCCTGCAGTGGTTTCTGATATTACCCTGCATCTTTAATGTACGCGTTTTACTTCCTTTGTTTACTTTACCGTTGCTGGTTGCGTTTCATTTGATCGGCAAAATTAAGACCCTTTTGCTATCTTGCATTGCGGATAACATGAACTTTGGCCTTTTTTAAACACTAATGCATATACACACAGTTAAATGAATCTTTTGCTTTGATTAAGTCTCAGCAATGGATAGGTCATACATGCGAGTGCAATGATTTCAAAAGCTTAATTTGTTGCAAATATTGTTCTTGTTTTGTTAAAATAAAGCACACATTCAGTGTACTGTACAATTCATCAAAAACTTGTATCTGACTAACGTTCATACAAAACTCAAGTGTTGTAGTTGTGCGACTCGGATGATCGTAGGTATGACCAAACAATTTTACATTTTTCGCGTTGGTGGATTCGTACGATGCACAATGCACTCGTGGGAGACATCGGCGAGATGTGGGCCCAAATTGCAACCATTCGCTTTCGAGCCACGATTTGACTTCTGACGTTTATGCCTATCCTGCATTCTAAGGTGATGAGTTGTCACTGGTCTCGAGAATGGTTAACTGGTTCACATGAGAAATAGAAAGCAAAACTGAAAATGGAAATTCATCTTTTACCTCGACCTTTTCTGGCTGATTCAACCCATTTCATGGAGTTTGATTGCGATTGGAGACATATTATTTGTGCTCATACGTGCAAACTAACTGAATAAAGAAGAAAATAATTACGTACATCAAACGGAAAGATTGAAGATATTGGCCTGAAACATAACCACAGCCAGTAGTGGATCAAGCTCTTTGGAGGTCCCTGGCGGAAAGGTAGTTGAGGCCCCCAACATTATGTCTCCTTGGTCCTTGATCAAAAGGTGGGGATGTCCCCACCAAACGACGAGGCCCCTGTAACCGGCGAGGCCCCTGGCGGCCGCCAACTCCGCCCTTAGGTTAATCTGCCACTGCCCACAGCCCATTTGTATTCTTTTTGTTTATGGTCAACTCTTTAAAAACCATAAAATCTCACCTTTTCATGTCATCTTTGAGGCTTATCGGTTTACATTGTGCAGTGAACCGTATCGTCACCCAATATAACCGCAAACCTCAGCACCAATGTTGCGGTTTGTGTGATAATTGCAATATGTGCTGCAGTAATTGTGATGTAGAAACAAAAAAAGGAAAAATAATCGCAGATCGACGGAAAACGAACTCTACCAAAACTCTTTTATATACTGACAACACAGCATAATATGTCGCAAAAGATAAGTCCAAAAATGTATGCTCACTTTAGTGCAATCACAGTGCACATGCTCGTCTCGCTTCTCTCATCCAAGTTTAGGGCTTAAAACTTGGAACCACAGGACGCACATTCATTCAAAAAACATTCGATCCGGTCTGGTCCTCGGGTAAGACCTTCGAGCTGTGCAAATTGAAACCTTTCGCGTACCAGCATATTCATCTTCCATAGCCATATGTGAACAATATTCACTCGTAGTTTGTGCTAAAGGTTCGAGTCCATCCCGACCTTTTTCGAGTGTTTCAGTGCAATGCATCAAGGTCACACTAACTGAGGACACTGGTGTGCGACACAAAAATAAAGTCATTATAATATCATGGCGGCCGGATCTTTTTGCATTTCATTTTAGCACACTCTACTCAGAGCAAACTCTTGCTTTTGTATTTCAAGCTTCAGTGTCGGGGTTGCTCTTCATATACTCATGGTTGATATGTGAGTTTTCTACAGCCACCAAAATCTCGACAGCAAGCAGCAAGATAAGAAGCATAATATTTATTTCGCCAAGAATGTTAACCTCGATACTATCTTACTCACTTTGGTGTGACGGCTTACTCACACACGCACTGGCTCAAATCTGATTCCGAATCGTCACGCCAGGGAACAACACACCGTGTAAAAAACACGTGAGACATAACTGCGTCTCATTTATACAAATAAATTTATGACACATTATAATTCGCCACACGCAAAATGCATTTTTTGTTGCTGTTGTTCCTCACTTCAAAGGCGCTAGGCACGAGGCCCTCTATATCGATGCAGAACAAAACTTGCGCCACAAACAGCATGTATGTGATCATTCTGATTACGTGCATTTTGCCAGGACCATGAAATGATCGCCCACTCACTCGCATTCTCGTTCCGTACCCACCCGCAGGTCCCTTTGGCGAGGTAAACGTTTGTTGTAGTTCGCGAGCTCTTGATCATTTTTGTGTTCATAATATTGGACACACGATGGTTGTAATGTTTTTTTTTTCTGTATCCCCTCATTGCTCTCCTAGTTGTCTGTTTTACTCCCGACAAACAAAAAGGTAAACCCACCGTTATGTTTGTGAGACATATTCATTTTTAAACTCGATTGCACAGGGTGTTTCAACGGCATACAC
The DNA here is from genome assembly GCA_000473375.1 of Anopheles culicifacies. Lineage (NCBI taxonomy): Eukaryota > Metazoa > Arthropoda > Insecta > Diptera > Culicidae > Anopheles > Anopheles culicifacies. The sequence goes on along the minus strand of KI422530.1, from coordinate 81,435 downwards.
ATAGCATAAGTGTAGGCATTATATGGTATTACGCAAAATATATGTTATTACGTAATTAACATTTACTTTATTTAGATTTAGGCTGCCAAAAAAGTGACATAATGAAATTCTTCAAAATTCAGTAAACGTACTGCTAGGTCATTGCAATAAGAAAATTAAATAAAATGTTAATACTATCATAACGTTTCTAATGCACCCTGTTAAACGCATTGCTTCCTTCAGTTAAATACATAAATATTGTTTTCGTGTCTCAAATCTGCCAACTGGGCAAAAGAACAGAGCAAAACATAACAGCGGACCAGCAGATTTCGTGAGGCTGTATATGAGCGATACGATTGCGATCTTCTTTTCAGCTGTTTCTCCAAGCAACGCGAATTCCCTAACTCAGGCCTTCCCAAGCAAACCTGGACTTGGAGAAGTTTCTTACTACTACTCGAACAGAAGATGAGAGGAGTTGGAGTGGATAAGAAACTCCGTTCACGAAATTAAACATATTTCCCCGAAAGTGAGTTGAAGAAGGAGCATCGAAAGAAAAAGCGATTATCTTTCCACTGTCCGTGCGGAGTCAAGAACGGCCAGGGTATTTGTTTCCCTCGAGGCATGTTCTCCCACCGACAACCCGTTCGCAGATTTACTCGCCGCAGACCGTTTTGCGGTGGAGTGACTCGAGCATCGGTACACACGAACTGGCAGCTGATCTGCTGCTGTAGCGAAGCATGATTCAATGGAGCGGCGGGAGTGCGCCGGGAAGGAATTGTGTTTCGAGAAATAATATTCTCGAATATAATGTCTTAATTAGTGAAATAGCAAAAGCCTTCTCTCGTACGTCGCCAAGGGAGGCACACTGTGGATAGAGGAAAAGAATTATGTGCATACGCGCACTGACACAAGCAGATATGTAGAATGCCTTTTGGCGTTGGACGAAAGCGTCTTCAGTCGTCTGGTTGCTTTGTGCCGGCTTTGATAGACCTTGACCATACAGATTATCGAATTTTTCATTGGACGTGATGCCCCCAACACACCGACAGGGTGAAATGAAGAAGTTACTGCTACTCAAGCGCGACCACCCAAATAAAAGGTAAACGCTGAGCGGACAGTATACGCGATGACTGTCTCTCGATAAAACTGTCATCACCCAGATTCATGCAAACAGTTGCAGTAGTGTTAATGGGTTATAGTATTTTTTGTGGGGAAAAATCATTGACTGGTTATTGACCATATGTGTATTATTTTTTTTAGATGTGTTTTATTTATAATATAATCACATGAACCAGCAATTGCTATGTAGTAACAAACTTAAAAGAATAATACAGCAGCTGAAAAACGTCAAAATCTCGGCAACGTCTCAATTTTATAATCCTATCGTTATCAAGAAGTAGCATTGTTGACGAGAATTTTAAATCGACTTTTTGAAGAAATTGTTTCTATTCTCATTCCACTTCATTTATTTATCAATCATTCTTTTGTTTCATAGCGGTGTTTTTTCCACTACATCGTTTACTGTTAATTATGTTGTTAATAATGTTAATTTTTTTATTATTTTAGTTTAGTTTTCTAGAACGTTTAATTGATCTATTTGATCATGCTTGCCATTTATCTCTTAGTGGCCTTATTTTAAGCACATAACCGAATAGCCAATCCTTGCTAAGAAGAAACGAACCAGATGGGATTTTGGTACCAGTCATGATGAGTGAAAAACCTTCAACGCATTATAAATATATAACAAAAAATTTAAATCATATTCATTCATACCTAAATAAACCCTTCAAACTCTGTTGGTTTAAAGAATCATTAGCGTATAATGGATTTTTGGATCTACAGAGATATTTTTCATTATCATTTATAAAGAGAACAAACGGCCATGCCATGATACAAGAACAAAAATTAGATAAATACAGAGAACAAAATGTAGTGGGTTTAAAATGTATCCTCGAACAACACTTGAGAAGATAAAAAATTCTTAAGTCCAATTTTGCAAAGTGCAAAGATGCAACGTCTATTCATTACGGAGCATTTGTTCGGATCCACTAGGTCATGTTGCGATGAGTAGAAGATGATTGATTCATTCGAATACAGCATGAAAGTTTATGCAAACACCGGTGACCTGATCACGTGTTGATTTGTTGAACTTACTAATTTATAACATTTGGTAGGTGACAAGACACAATTAATTCGAAGATTTTACTAGATGCAACATAACATACAAATTACTTTACTTTCAAATGGTCTTCTTAAATTTGCATGTGTCGAGAACATCCATAAAGACTTGCAAATAAGTAGGAAGAATTCCCTGCAGTGATTGATTATGGCGCAAGGAATCTGTCCAGGTCCAGCTGCATTTGAAAGCTTCAACTCATGGATAATATACACCACATCGGATTCTTTAACTGGCAGGAATTTTAGTACGTGAATTCAGTAATCTAGTTTAGAACAAGATTAAGCTTAGCTTCTGTTGTATACGAGAACACAGAACTAAAATGGTCAGTATTTATAAAACTCCAATGATCAGTTCTTATTCTCGTTTGATTGTGGGTATGTTTTTGAACGGGCAAGACTGGGGCTCGATTCCCATTCGAGCCTTTCCCCCTTAAGCAGGAATGACAATTCTATTGCGGCTAAATCCAAGTCACGGAAACCAGAAATGGTAAGCTATGACCCCTCGTGGTTGTACAGTCAGAAGAAACAGATATACAGAAAGAAGGCGGAACAATGTGAAAACTTTCATTGAAGTTATTACCTATGCCTGCGCAAGTCTCTTAGCTTTGAATTAAACCAGGATGGATGTTCTCCGTAACTTCATCCCTAATGACTTAACAAAGTGTGTTGATGTACAAAACCGTGAATCTATCCAAATAAAATGAGGAATTTTCTGAAAACAATTAACAAATCTATTGTTTTTTTCTCTTATGAGACGAAGATATAAGAAAGTGATCATTAGTGTCAACGTTATTTGCTTTGTCTACTATATATATACTACTCTAATAAAGAGGAAAGTAGATACTACCATTCGTGAGTGAAACATGGCGAGTTCTCAGACGCACCCATTGGCGCTCAAGTTTGCAGATAGTACATGTAGTACGGTCATGTGCGGAGATAGTGGCGTCACTCTTCACACGGCAGTATCGAGTATCGAATCGGATCCGTACTTTCCCTAGTAGTGAGTATCAATAACTCTAGTAAGTTGTTATGTTCCAACATGAGTAAAATGTCGTTAAGCCAAGAAAAAGAAAATGTAAAGTAATGCATAGGTAAATTTAGTTAAACACTGATAAACACCCACAGAGTAATATTCACAATTGAAAACCAAATGAGATTGATTGTTATCATTAGGACGACCGATCAAGAATGATAATATCATAGACATCGAATATGTTTGTGGCCTTAGATCGTGAGCTAGGTACATGTTGCTAATACATAAGATCATTCTACACCCTTTGCCAACGACACAGGATAACAATAATTTAATGTATTTTTTATAATGTATTATGCGCGAGGCGGTATCACATGCTTCAACTGTAAAAACTATTCACATAACTTTCATACAATAGCGAACGGAAAATCTAAATGAAAATAGTAAAATGTCGCCGATTGTTGAAGTGTGTTCTCTTTTTCATAGATAGCTAGAACATTTGGAAGATATTACAGATAGTAAAAGTGTTAAAAATGTGGCCCAGCAAAGATATCATCATAATATAGCAGCGGATACCGTCGAAAAGCAGCGAGCATATTAAGTTGGTTCGTTATGATCGAATAGGAGGTAACCCTAACTCAATATACCTAAGATGTTTTCTCGACCGCTCCGCTGCTATCCAATTGGATGGCTTCAGTTTGTCTAGTTAAGCTACCATCGGTTCCCATCGATTATCGACACTACATTTGGGACTGTCATTTTGAAAAATAATCTGGTTAATCATCACCTTCAACCTGTATCTGTATAACAGCGACAGGACGGTCTAAACCTTTCGATATATGTAGGTATATATTTTTTGAATACCGCTTTCGGAAACGGTCGGAACGAGTGTGAATAAAAGCATAAATATTCATGGGGATCGTGCATTTTTATGACAAAATCCACCCAGTTAAAGAACAAACTGGAAGCATGGAATATAAAGAAGATATTTTATGGTCAGAAAAAAGGCAACGTAGAAAGACATCGGTCGACTTATCATGAGCGACAACACTAATAGTTTTGATCCGAAACCGATGATTCTGTACAATATTTAAGTGAAAGGTTTTTGGAAGGATGTACAAATCAGCATTCATCCGAACTACTTTCTTCGGTCTTTCATTCTAGATTTAACGACCTGCTCAAACATGAAGTAAATGACATTAATAGTTTGTTTTCAAATATAAAAGTACTAATTTCAACCTTGGTAGATAATCAAGCTTCAACGACAATTAACAATCTGGCATTAATTCTAATCAGCAATTTTTATTTATTTTTGTATGAAACTAGTGACAAAATGCTCAAGAGTTGATGTGATCAATGATCAAATTTGTTGGTTGAAGATAGCATATTGCCTTCATTACGTTCACCAAACGGTCAAATAAATCAACAATACTTACAAAAATGTGTGCTGACAACCTCATAGCAAAGAAGCTGAGTGTACATAGACAAAGTAGAAAACCAATGGATAGAAATGTTTAAAAAGTCCATCTTTTAATCACTGACCGTAATTATCATAACCTTTATAAATACATAGTTCTCGCCTTCTAAGATTTTTTTCAAGAGGTCATAAGTGAGGATAGCACTTGAGTTGACCCCTTGCGGAACCACTTCGAAACCCGAAGAATAGTCCTGCAAAGCATCTTCAGCAACAGGCCTGTTTTCCGCTGGTCATTCGAGTTTGAGTTCGAACACATTGCTGCAATGAAGTAGATAGACATTTCGGAACGTTTTCAGACAACTCTAACTGGCGTAGACGTTATCCTTCCTATTTGCGCCATATGTATGACAACGATATAATTTGACTTGGCGTTTAACGCATTGCACCACCGCCACCAACACATCGTTGTGTTTTTGTGTATGTATATGTAGATATACGCAAGTATCATGGAATCAAAACAAGACGTCCAAAATTTACCCTCTTCAGTATGGATGAAAAAATTCGAACGTAGGCAAGTGCTGACAAACTTCAACAGCAACAAACTCGAGTTGAATTCAACAGCACGGATGAAAAAAAAATCCTCCGTAAACTGTAAACTTCAATTTAGCTCTACGAATGTAAGGTAGTCAACAAAAGAACCCTTACGTAGGAGAAAGAGATACGGAAAAGTTCAAATGAAAGCAAAGCCCAAACTAGCACGGCAAACTGGTGTGCAACAGAACGTAGTGGTACCGGGGATACATAGCGTCGGCCGTTCGAGCATCCCCGCACCGAAATACCTGTGCATCGGGCGACCAGACGCAGCAACACGGCTTGGAAAGATTGTCATAAATCTTAAAGATTGCTGCTAAAAAAAACCAAAGATCGTGAGAGAAGCGAACCCCAACACAGCGGTTCTGATCGTCAACTACGTCTCATAAGTACGTACAAGTACCCAGTATAGTGTGTCTGAACACATCCGTTCTGACTTTGATGCTGTTGATGTTGATGATGTGGATGATACTCGTCCAATATCACAGCGGGGTAGAGCATTGGAGCGTCCGAGGAAGAAATTCTTCACCAAGTCCCGCGATAATTAGTGAAACGATTACTTTCCTCCTCTTCAATTGCTACTTGAATGTCGTTAGGGGCAAAGCAAGCAACCCTTTCTAGGGAAGCTTACCTGTATGTGTGTGTGTGTCTGTGCTGTAAAAAGGCAAAAAGGCAAAGTAGACAAAACAAAATAAATTAATAGATAGTGGGCAAACACATATAAAACTGTCTTCTTTTGTTGCAATAGAACAATTAACACGGGAGAACATTGGCTCATTTCGGATCGCATTTTCGAGTCTTGCAATTTGAGACAGGTTTTTTGCTTTATTTTGTTAAAGCTGTTAATTTATGACAACTCCCAAAGCGTGATAGAATGAGTCAAAAGATGAAGAACGATCAACGATATGACTCACTATGAACATCGAACACGTTGTTGGGCTGTTGGAGCTGATCAGTGCAGAGACGTTATCTCTCCCTGGGAAACGGTATTGAATGAAATATTTGTGACTATCTTCAAAGTAATCGATAGACAAAACATCACCACCAAAATGCACGTAAGCAATACGGATTGATTCATACCCAGCCGTACCATTCCACCGAACGGATAATTGAAAACGTAGATATACATACACGCGTAATCTTTACTACTTCTAGTGGCTCTCGAGTTAGCGGTACAAATTAAGTCATTTTTCACAAATCTCGTTGTGTCTGTCCTTCTTTCTTTCTCATTCGCTCTTTCTGTCTAGCTGTATCTGTCTTAGAAATCAGCTTGACTGCTCCGTCCCCGACCTGTCGTTCTCAGGAACGTAGCACATTGATGATTGAGCTAACATTTCCCAACGCAACCTCCACACCTTTCGATCGTGCACATAAATGGTGGAGAAATATGTTGAAGCATGTCTCCGCATAAATTAAATGATTTGTTAAATTTCAATACGATGGTTCCGCTAGATGGCTGCAGAAGATTGACCGGAGAGGTTAGAAGAACAGTGAAGGAAAAAGGAAACGATCCTATTGAAACTAGTCAGCAAAAGTGAAAGATCGCCGTCTACATACCATTTAGGTGGTCATCAGTATGTTGACTGATGGTACAGTGATTAAAAGCCTCAACATTGAAACGATCGCAAATGTGCAGCTCGACATACAAACGGATATTATTATTCCGGTTTTTCATCTGTGTTTTAATAGTTAAGGAGTAATTAGGACGAAATATTCGTCATGGAAAAGGTGTTTTACTAACCCATCTATTTAATTTGCGTACTTGACATCGTAATGGTTGTATGCAAGAACAATGTTATACACAACTAGGCATCGAAACAGATGATCGCTTCATTCCACGAACGCGAATGCCCTGAAGATATGTGAGACATTTTCCTCTGAAAAGCAGAGATATACCAAGGGAAAAGTTTGAAAAAATAACAACACCAACAACAAAAGGCTTCACCACAGCACAACAAAAAACGCCTGTTAATAACAGTTCTCATTCCCTCTCTCGATCATCGACTCATCGAGAAATAATCAATTCAATTCGATCCAGACCCAAACACGCCCGAACGATGCGCGCGCCTTCCCAGACAAGTTGTATTCATCAGCGCTAAAAAGAAAGGTTGGCCGAGCCGTGTAAGAATCGAACATCCTTTATGTTTTGGAGCGAACTTCGAGGTTTGATGATGAAGATAAAACAGAATCTAATTTTCAATACTACTGCCCCCGAGCGCGGGCAGCCGAGTGGTGGATGCTTTTGCAGATGGCTGAAAAGTTCAAGATAGAGAGAGAAAAGACTGTCTCCCCCCAGCGAATGGCCGGTTCTGATTCCGGCTGGATTTCTTTCCCTCGGTGTTAGCCAAACCCTCCCATGGCCTGTACTTCCGTGCATCCGTTCATTCAGCTTGCTTCACCAATTGTTTGCAAGCCCTTCGAGAATCATAATCGTGTCGATTTTCATTTTACCCTAACGCTTCCTTCGTGATGCGTGTTATACGTTGTTCCCCAGGGCTCCAGAATATTGGAGTACGCTACTCCATACTGAAGCTGCTTGATCGTGTTGAGCGTCATGGCAACTGTTGGATTATTAAGTTATTAAATTAAAATTGAGAAATTAGTCGCACCGACTTTACTGACCCCAGCTGTACCGTGCATAATTGTAAATCTTTCGATTTGAGGTTCGCTAAAAGAGAACTGAATCAATCATATTACACCAAACTCATAATACAATATTTGACCATCTGAAGATGACCCATCCTCTGTGAACATTGTCCAGACTTCTTGATCATCTTCTACCAAGACAAACATTCAATATCAAGCATAAACTAATTCAGTTATTGAATTAGTTATGTGTTTTTGTTTGTTTTTTTTTTTTTATCGCAGTTCGATAGTCAGTTCTTGCTACGGGGGTTACGGTTCTGATGAGAATTTGATTCCGGTCCGTCGTGTGAAAGACCGGCGTGACTACCACAACCCCACCGTATCACCCCAATTAGTTTTGTGGGATATATTAAGCAAAAACGAAAATGATTGTGTAAACCGTCAAATGGCTTGACAAATACTCTTGGCGCCTCATTGAATCACTGTTTAATGAATGCTATGTTACATGTGTACATGCTTGACAAAAACTGTGTTAAATTTGTTCCAGAAAAAAATCAGTCCAGCAAACACAGACACAAACATGCTTTCTTTTGAATCACATTGGCATATATCAGTATTTTTACTACCGTCAGACTCATAAATCAGCAGTATGGCTCCTTTTTGGTTCAGTTCATCATTTCTTTTGAGAGAGTTGTTAGATTCGCCAATGAAATTTACACCATATTATCACCTCGAAGCTCCGAAATGAAAAAGTTTGATCAAAACTGTAATAAAGTTCGTGGTTCGATGGTGATTGCAACGGGCATTGGTACTTTTTCGACCAAACGTGAAACTGTACACCCTGTGTTTGTGTTTAGTTCTGTATCTATTTAATTTGCTTTTCGCACTCCCTCTACTAACAGACGTTTAGCGAACAACGCGATACGCAAGCTACACCGTTTGCGAACAGACCTGCGAACAATCCGGCTTGCTTGCCGCGGCTTCATATGTTGGTTTCCTTTATGTATGTTTCTTCCTTTTTTACCTCTGTTAGTTTCGTACACATCCTTCGTGTCTTTAACGCTGGCACCTCGATCTCCACCATTGTGTGAGTTTAGAAACACATAAACCTATGATCCATTTTATGACATACTCTATAAACATGTTAATCGAAAAGTCTACGCCACTGGACGCCTCTATCTTCTCGTGGTGTCTCGTTCACTCGTTTTCTAGCCAAATTCTTCACTTACTTACTATACACTTCTCTGCAACCCTGATGCTGCTTCTCTGATGCTTTCACACACCCAGATCCCCGCACCGCCATCACGATAATGGCTGCTATCGTTGCCCGATGATCGTTGCTTCACCTCGCCCACACTGTCGTAGAATGCGTCCCATGCTTTCTTACTCCACTGCCGTTGAGTTTCCGACACGATCTTGCTGTGTGTGCTAAAAGGAATGTGGCGACGAGTGGCGGGTTTTATTGTTGTTTCACATAGTTTATTACCCAGGCGAACAATATTATTGAAATATCACAATTTTTACGACCTCGCGCGCGCACATCGCGCTGCGTCGTGAAGACCTTCCGGCAATGTGACTATGTGGCGCTCCAGTTACACTAGTTCGGACTCAAAATTGATCAATATTTCAAGCATCACAGCCTTTTGACGAATGTAGACCTTTGTAGAGCACGATACAAACATTAACCTAATATATGCTTTAAATGTGGATTAATTACATTAAACAATCTTTGCCTTAATCGGGTAAGACAACTAAATGTTAAAATAAACGATTTGAATTACAGTTGATCGATAATTTCTTAAATATCGACTTGAGGTTCAGCATGTTTGACGCCCTTGTCTAGCTGAACTTTTCCTTTCCGTTCGTTCGTGTTTTCTCTTTCTTGTCGTGTGATCAGTTTTCTCTTTCCTGCTTATTACTCCTGCTAGATGTTAACGCCAAAAAGAGATGGTTAGATTCGGTTGGTAGAAACGATTCACAGTGGATTGATATCGTTTTTTCATTGGTCACAAAAAACAGTTTATTTTGTACCAACCTAATTTATTAACGGTCATTCAAAATTCACAAACATATCCTAACTTACAAATTCATTAAACAGTCTACAAGTACCAACCATGGTCGCTGATGTGGTTTGGAAATAGTACACCTTACATAGAATGTTGGCCGACAAAATTTCACTACCATTCATACTGCTTTCGATGCATCTTCATTCATTCATTAGTTCAACGTGTGGAATAATTTTAGATCCATACATTCCTACACATCATGGTTTAAAGTAGTGTGCTGTTGTAAAAATCCTTCCTTAATTATGGCGTCCAAGTTTTCGTCATTTCTAAACACATTCTGAAACAATTCTCTTTCCATTCTGAGCAGCGTGCATTGTACCGGACGGTTCCATTTCCAGTAAACTATTCTGCGGTTCGAATGTTCCATATCGTGCGTCATATTGACAAGCACCTTCGCTACCGTACTATCCACCGAACTTATGTGCGAACCATCCAGCACGATTATTGCATCTGGATGTTTGGATGCTTGCTTCAGAACAAAGTATTTGAGATATTCAGCCGACGAATACACTAAGCTTTGATCGGCTTGCAGTACCAGAACGTCCTTCCCATTGATGGTCAACCGAATAGGCACAACTATCGGGCGTGAAATTTGATGCAGAACGAAACATATGTTAATGCCAATACCGATCATCATACCATATTCTAACCCGAGTAGTAAGCAAGCCACCAAGGTACCTATCATTGGTATAATATCGACACGTTTCGTACGCCAAATTTCGGCAGCTGCATCAAATTCAACCATGAAAAACATCGCCGCTATGATAACGCCTGCAAGTGTAGCTTTCGGGATGTAGTAGAACGATTCGGTAAGTAATCCAAGAGCCAGCAGTACCACCGCACCCGTAGCTATACCACCAAACTGTGTCCGGACGCCGCTATTATTGTTCACTGCAGATCTTGTGAACGATCCTGTAACGGGCATTGACGACACAAACGAACCGGCAATGTTACTTATACCAAGTGCGATCATTTCTTGCGTTGCATCTATGGCTTTGCCTTTGGAAAACGCTTTTGCAATGGCTATCGATTCCAGAATGGCGATCAGTGGCAATGTTATAAGAGACGTACCGAGTTCGGCAATCATTTCCAAAAAATTATACTCATGGCCGTCCACGCTCGTGGTGAATGGGGGAAGTTGTAAAGGTGGTAATCCGGGAGTCACGTTACCAGTGAGCAGAAAGGGTTGCACGTTTCCAACGTCGCTCAGAGCATAAGCCAACAACGATCCGCTTATCACGGCTATCGCATTCCTTGATAGGGTGATGTACTTTCCAACAATTCTCAAACAGTTGTTTCGCTTGATGTTCTTCATTTGCATTAATATCAGCAGAATGACGATGGTCGACAGACCAAGCACAGTATCCCACAATCGGATATCTTGTATCCGTTCGACTACATTTATCCAGGAGTCTAAGAATTCGTTCGATTGTCCCGGAATTCCTAGCAATGATTTCACCTGTCCACTTGCAATTGTTATCGCTGCTGCTGATGTAAATCCTACCGTCACAGGGAACGATATGAACTGAACTAAAAATCCGAGATTAAGTATGCCGAGCAAAAGAATTAAACAACCAGTAATGAAAGTGGACAGTATCGCAAACTCTACTCCCGTATTTCCTACGTGTGCTTGAACCATGAGAGACATTATTGCGGTCGGTCCAATGGTCACATCTTTGCAGCTTCCCAGCACGGCATAAACGAAACATCCCATAAACGCCGAATACAGCCCGTACTGTGGATCCAGATTTGCAATAGCAGCGTATGCGATGCCTTGAGGTATAACCGTTAGTGCGACAGAAAGCCCAGCCACGATGTCGTCCACAAGATATTCTAACTTGTAGGATGGTAACCACTGCAGGATGGGGATACGCTTGTACAATTGTTTACGCTTGCAAAATCCATGACAGCATGCTGATACCAGCTGTCCCAGCTGCGGAAAACTTTCACTAATGTCCTCATCTGGAAAACCATCCAAATATGTAGATGTGTACACTTGAAGCACATGGTACATGTAGAAATGGGAGATAAATGTCCATACCGTTTGTCTTACGCTCTTGTTGCATGTTTCATATAGAGTAATGAGTTGTATTGCAAAAATGATTTTGTTTTAAGATGCTGCTTTTTTTTTCATTCGACACATTTATGTCTTCGCACAGTTTACCACAAACTACCAAATACACTAAATCCGAAATGATTCCACGATACCGATTTATATTCACAGATAATAAAGAAGGTGTTATGTGTTCAAGATTGTTCAACTAACACGGTTTGAAGCCCATACAATGCAAAACTTTAGTGTACTGCAACGTCCACTTTTCGAATCGTAGCAATCGCAGCCGCCTACTAGGCGTTACTCTAGAATGTATAAATAGCACTTGTTGAACAGTTCTGAACAGAAACATTTATAGTGACAGTCCGCTTATATCCTAGTCCATTAATCTCCCTCTAGTGTTTACACTGACAATAGCAAGCACTGCGCTCAATTATATACAAGTAACACAAAAACGAACTTTAAGTCTCCGCACAGAAGCTTATCAATTATTGTAGTACTAACGACACTCTTGAGAAGGACATCTGTTCAACGACCATGCTGATCAACCTAGTTTCAAACAGGTATGATGCTAAGATAACTTCATGCTGTATCCGATTGGCTGGAGATAAGCTTAATTGACTATCAACTGTACATTACTGCTTCCTTTTCTACGGTCTTATTCAGGTTGAATGCATAAAGCAACGGATTTTATTTATTAATTCGTTAATCAACCCTTCAGTTGATTCAAACTCGTAGCCATACAAAGCCACAACAATGGAAACATAAACGAACTTCCTAGCTAGCTAACTCGTAGGCGATGCCTAAATGTGGTTTGTGAAATGAAATGTGAGTAATATTACCATCACGACTACCTTACACATAAACGTTTATGTTAACCTTAACCATAAACTTACCTCTAGCTGATCAGCTTTTGGCACTCATTGATCAAACATCATCAAACATAAACGATGAAATTAACAATTGAACAAAAAGTAGGTTATTTATTTATTTATTTATTTATTTTGTTGACTGCTCTATCTACATCTTTGGGTTTGTCCTTATTAAATAGGTGAATACGCTCGACTAGGGTATACTTTCACAGCAAACCTCTTTGTCTAACTGCTCAAGACCACCCTGTTTGAATAGCGGATAAAATTGTTCCTTGTCCAATCGTATCAAGGTACACCTTACCGAACGGTTCCAGTTCCACAGCAACACTGTGCGCCCTCGCATGGTCAATTCTTCGACGATACTTGAGAATATTTTGGCGGCAGTAGAATCGACATAGCTGACATTGCTACCGTCGATTATCACTGTTACCACTTGAGTCTTATCCGTCATTTTCACAATTTCATGTTTCAGGTACTCGATAGAGGTGTAGATAAGGCTTTGATCCGGTTTCACGACCATGGCCTCGATGCCGGACCGCGTACGAAGAATTGCCTGATCAATCTTAGGCCGCGACGTCATGTACAACACGAAACAAATGTTCAATGCGATACCAATCACCATGCCGTACTCCAAACCAAGCAGAGGACACGACACCAACGTCACAACAAATGGTATGACGTCTACCTTCTTCGTTCGCCATATTTCTGCAGCGGCATGAAACTCCACCATGAAGAACATTGCCGCTATCATGACACCGGCCAGAACGGATTTGGGAATGAAGTAGAACGTGTCTGTTAAAAGCCCCAGTGATAACAACACCAATACGCCGGTCGCAATACCACCCAATGGTGTCCGTACACCACTGTTGTTATTCACTGCTGTCCTAGTGAACGATCCAGTAATCGGCATGGACGACACGATCGAACCGAAGATGTTACACATTCCCAGAGCAACCAATTCCTGTGTAGCATCGATGGATTTGCCTTTTGAGAATGCTTTCACGATGGCAATCGTCTCCAGGATCGCAATCAACGGAAGTGCAATGATGGACGAACCGAGCTTTGAGGTCATCTCGCTAAATCCGAGCGTCTGATTGTTGAGCACTGTTGTGAATGGAGGAAGTCCGACAGGTGGTAGGCCTGGTGTTACCGCTCCTGTAATGATAAAATCTGGTCATTCTGGTCATCGTCCGGCTTTTCACTGGTATGATGGAAAACAAACCTGTTAATGAGAATGGTTTGCATCCTATGGTGGAAAAGTAATATGCCAAGGCGGCACCTCCAATGACGACGATAGCATTACGTGCTAATGCAAGATATTTGCCCACGGCGGACCTGCCACGGAGAGTGCGGAGTACCAAAAGTACAATAATTGTTGCTATTCCCAGTAACGCGTCCCACAGCTTCGTTTGTCCAATGTGTTGATACACGTTTATCCACGAATGCACAAACTCGTTCGAGCGCCCCGGCAATCCTAGCAGGGATTTCACCTGCCCGCTTGCAATCGTTATAGCGGCGGCAGACGTGAATCCGGCAGTCACAGGCATCGATATAAATTGCACCAAAAATCCTGCACGAGAAAACGAGTAAATCAAAATCTATCCACCAGTTTGATCGCGTGTGTCTGTCCTACTTACCCAAATTTAGTAAACCAAACATCAGGATAATACATCCGGTCAAAAATGTGAGTAAAATGGCAAAATCTGCTCCGAGACTGCCCACATACACTTGTACCATAAGTGCCATAATAGCTGTTGGTCCGATGGTAAGGTCCTTGCAACTGCCAAACACGCAATACACGAAGCATCCCATGAACGCTGAGTACAACCCATACTGTGGTTCCAGGTTGGCCATTACGGCGAAAGCAATGCCTTGTGGTATTACGGTCAAACCAACTGAAAGTCCCGCCACTATGTCTTCCACTAGGAAGTTAGCTTCATACTCCGGCAACCATTGTAGTATTGGAAATCGTTTAAGTAGAAATTTTCGATTACAAAAACCTCCCAATTTCGATGTCAGCATTGGCCCGACCGAAGGAAACTTTTCCGTACAGTCGTCTTCCACATCGGTATTGTCTGGTGAGAAGAAAGTGAATGCAGCGAGAAAAACGGAAAGTAGTAAAACAAAGCATAAGCCAACTGCCCTTATCAATGCCAATGTCGACCATTGAACCGTGTGAATTCTGCTACTTTAGACATCAACCCACACCTTGATGCTCGCGAGCATCGATTGCGATGCATATCACGTTCGTGAGCTCCATACTGCGGAAACGTACCATTCCGTTGCCTTTGTTTATGTTCTATCAGTTCCGATATCGTCATGCAACACATTTCCGTTTGGGGTTTTTGTTCACTTTCAAACATCATTCGCGCTGTTTGTCCTACTGTTGCTAATCATGCACGACGCCGCCTATCACAAAGCTGGCCTTTCTAGCTTCTCTGTAGTCTGGTGTTTATGAAGTGGTGTTTACAGCTTTTTTTCACTTATTCACTTACGTTTTCACTTATACAGCACTATTGTATATTTCTCTAGCGCCAAACTATAAATTACCATAAGGCTATTATTATTTTTTAGCAGATAGAATGGACGCACCACGTAACGGTCACGGTACAGTTTGATGTCACGTGCTGCTGAGAAACAAATTTCCATGCACTTAAAACAGCGGCATCAACAAGGGACGGACAATGGAACTTTAACGAAACGTTCAATTCTCACTCACAAAGCAAAAATCCCCCAGAACTGTTGTTCTAAACGGCTGTTTCATAGCCGACTGATAAACTGTGCCGCACTTTACTGAACGACGGTTGTACTGGTCGAGCTTCGTTATATTAGCTGCCGTCATCCCCGGATTCGATGAGAGCCTAACTGCCATGCACTTCCGCACATGACAAAGAGTGGGGTGGTGGGGGGGGGGACAAGAAAAGTAACCGGAGCCATGGGTAGACAAGTCAAATTAATGTTTGCTTTCGAGCTTGTTCTGTTTGGAATCATCACTACCACAAGCATGTCTAGATCGCAAAACAATCAGTAAACCGTTGCCATGCTATAACCATATGCATCAAAACTGATAAAAGGTTAAGCACTTTTCAGCTTGCCTCCCTACTGAGCCAATGATTATTGTTACAGCTCGCCGGTGTTATGAATGCTAATGAATCAATAGTGTACTGTTTGAGTAAACCATTTGTTTGGTAAACGCACGGCAAGTGCCACGTTGATTTGGCATCATAAACTGTGCAGCTTTTAATTCAATTTCACGATCTTATGATCATACGAGTGGCTACAAGCGCCGTAAACTTGATTTTCCAGCTAATTCCAGTAACATAACTATACGGTTTGTCTCAATACAGTCAATGAAATTCCCGTAATGTTTTACTACGCTTGGGAATTCCATTAAGAGACTTAGTCGGCTGAAATTCTTCATCACACCTTACCACATTACTACGTTGTATTGTAGTTGACGGAGTACAACCGTTGTTGCTAAACGTGTTATTTTTTACGCGATATTTTACGGAGTTTAAATAGTGTTCATCAAACCAAAAGAAAATTGTCTACTGAACGTGTACGTGAAAGTTGTTCGCATATAATTCATCAATTTACCATTTTCCTTGAATAGTGACACCAACTACACGGTAATACAATTAGTTACATTAATATACTAGCACTAGGGGAAAATGCAAATCGAAGCCGTAGTACCTTAACAGTTTTTTTGTTTTTGTTTTTGCATCACGGCCTGGTCGTATTAGATTTAATTTACCACATAGCAGGTCAGTCAGTCCATGCTACGGGAGGACGGTCCGAATGGGATATGAACCCCGGTCCGTGGTGTGAAGGCTCGGTGCCGAACAACTCTCCCACTGGGCCGCCCCAGTACCTTAATAGTGTAAGAAAGAAAAATACCACCAAATAAGACATGGGTGATGATATCTGTTTGTAGAAGCTATAGCCAAATGTGCCGGCTCAAAATAAAAAAAAAACCTGCAATCCTCTAGGCGGACGCGCGTCTAACGAAGGGGCCGTCGTTTATCATAAAATCAACATTGATAAAAGAAAAAGGTCTTGAGTATGATCAAAAATAGCTAACGCGCATTTATTTATAGACACACGTATTGTTACTATTATGTTCGCGACCAACAATGCTTATAAACCTATTACTGTGCAAATGGCATGCATGTGATGCATAATTATTTCACAAACAAGCATAAGTTGTTGTTTTATTAGTTTGTTAGTTTTACATGGCGTACATACACTTTTTATTTCTGCGATTTTTCCAGAGAACTAACTAACTATATTGTGTGTTTTTTTATAATGTTTGTCTATGGTTTGATAATGTACAATTAATTTAATAAATGTATAATTTGTATACAAGCAGGACTCAAATTCTAAATTATTTGAATGAATGTTGCAAATTAAGCAAATGCTCACATAGTTCAACTAACTATTTAGTAAAAGAATAGGTCGTGTAATGTCCATTGTTAACAATTTCTAATAATTGGCTTAGCTTCAATAATCTTGCGGTCATCATAACATGGTCCAACAAAGCAATCATAGCGAGTATTGTACACCATCTGATGATCTCCCTGATAATGTCTTCAACGAATAATAATACTATCGTGTTTATATTGTGAAGTATTGTGGTATGATATTCATCAATTAATGGGGATTCCCGCAGCAACTGGTTTTAGAAGAATATTCCACTAGCAACTTCATAGCCACAATTCATCAGTCTAAGGCGCACTCTCACTTCATTCACCATAACTTTCACAAATGATTTGTTCTACCAATGCCGATGCTACTAAGCCAACGGATTATTTCGTGACACTATTATTGAGTTCATTTTGTGCGAACTTTAGGTGTGTAATTTAACACATAATACAAACCTCGTACATTGAGTGGCGTTTGCAATAGTGGTTTTTCCTTTTCTTCTACCATTGCTGTATTTTACACTGTCGCTAAATGACACCACTTGTGCGCTAAACAACTTTCCACTGGTAGTCACTTAAACTAGGCACGACTTTGCCCGTCTGCCCCGGTGTTGTGTTCGAAGGAGTGAACCGTTGCCAGTGTGATTACTGGAGATAAAATGTTTCAGCAAGCCACAATTCAGCGATACTTATAATCAGAAGCGTCTTCGTCGCCTTATCACGGGCGATATCGCATAAACTTTGCTTCGCGACAGTACTTTTAAATGATACGATGTAGAACAAACAGTTCGGAAGGTTAAAAGTGAAAAATGTAGATTATATCCTTATTCTAAATGGCGCCAACCCATCTGTAATGGAGATACAAGAAAAGCAATTGCATGCTTAGTAGATACCTTATACATCAAATTCAGCTGATTAATATGCAGTTGCTCTTTATATAAACAATTATAAATAATACTAGCTGACCCCATACACCTAGCTTTGCCTAAAAAAATACACCCATCATGATATACAACTTTACAACTTTTTTTTCTCTAGCTTTACATTGAAATAAAGTATTTTTCTACATACTTGAAAATCAGTAGTAAGAATGTTATGGTTGTTACATAATTTCTAAGAAACGGCTGCACATTTGGTATGTTTTGAAGCCGATTCGGTATTTTACCGTGTGCTTTTCATGCCGTCAGTAGTCAATAAAAGAAAAATAACAAAATATAAGTCAGAGTACACTAACATAATTCAATTATGTTGTGTTGTTGTATCACAGCAAGGCCTTATAAGACTTCATTTTCTAAGTAGCAGGATAGTAGTCCATGCTATGGGAGAACGATCCGGATGGGATTTTGGTCCTGGTCCGTGATGTGAAGGTCCTGGCGTCAACGATCTGGTGGCCACCCAGGACAATGTTATTTATTGGACATTTTTTAAAATGACGAAATTGCATCATGACAGTAGCTGAAATAATCAAAAGAGCGCGATGTAAATAATCGCTGAACCTATAGATTTAGCCAATGGACTCCTCTTCGTGCGTTGCTTATCCTGCTTGCTTGCCTGCGCTCCGATTGTCGTAGTTCATATCTTCCAGATCTTGCATCCTACGATTGCGAAGAACGCAATTGTGAAATTGTGCTTAATGATTCACGAATTCGATTATTTGTTGCGCTTTTTGTTCAACGGATCAAATTCCTTCCACCGCGCACATTGGTATACTGTAACACACTCACGTCTCCAGTTAGTGAAATTTATTTCATTTTATTCATAATTTTGAATTACCTTTCTCGTCCGAAAAGAAAACGAATCACTATACCTTTCTTCCTTCAATGGCTCAGAAATCAACTATAGTTGTGTTTTATTTACCAACTGGTGGTAAATACCAATTCTATAGGTGAACGGAATTAGAATATCCCATTCATGTTCCTGTACTATCAATACTTAAGCATTTGGCGCTAAGCATAATAGAGTCAAACATACAGTTGATCTGGACTTTTGGAATTCGATTGAATTATACCATCCATACACATCACTGTCAATCATTCGACAGAGGATAATACAATTCATAGATATTTAACCGATGGTAGCAATGCCAGGCTCAGTGCCATTATCAAATATGTACTTTATAGGGCAATCATAACGCAAAACAAAAAATATACTTAAAGACGATAGTTGTTCCATGTGCTGCATCATAATTCAAATTTGTTGCGCTTGAGAGCGAAATGATGAAATATTTCAAAAGTTGTCGGAAGTTGAATTTCCCTCGACCACTGTGCTTGGCTGGAATTTGCAAACGTCCCAATTGCTTTGTTTTCTCTTTATCAGCTGTCGTCAGCTGTTTTTGACATCTTCAAATCAAGTACACCATCTATTTTCAGTGCAGAAATGATTGTTATCATTTTCTATCGAATTATTCACAACTAGTTGTGGCACGATTTACAAGATTACGATGTGGCAATATATTAATGTGAGAAGCTTTGAGCATATATACGCAGTAAATTGTAGAAAATGAATCTGCCATTTCTAATGATTGGTAAGTTAAATGCAAACCACATGCACTAATGGCACGCGTTCAGCAGCAGTTTGATACAGAATCTGTTATGACCTATATCGTGATAATTACAGTTGGTTTTGCTACTTCGGTACAGTACTTATCGTTGAAACGAAGATAGCGTCACCAAACTGGAAACTGTTTACAACAGTATACAATCAACGTTGTCTCGTTTTGTCGGCGTATTCACAGTTATTAAAAGTGTATCTTTATAATGCGTCAGGTACGAACTTACTTACCAGGTTTGGCACACTTCCTCCCTTCAATCAGAATGGCAAACAATTGACGATACCATGGTTTACGACTGGCGGTATCTGCGATTATGAAGGCAGCATACAGTGCTTGTTCGTCAGTGTTTTCGGGTAAAGAGAAGACCCATCATTCGAGATTTGAAGAGCAATGAACCAAGAAGTAACGAACACGGTAGAGGACAATTTAGCAATGGATTCGAGAAGAAGGGGTGAGTAGGGTATGTGAAACATGAAGATAAAATAATGTTCATGTTCCTTTTTCTCCTTTAATCTCATTAGAAAGCCTTGATCATCGAGAAGATTTTCCCAATCTACGACGTCTCATTGGTCGTCACTTCGATAACCTGTGGACAAAACAAAATGCTATACGTCGATTGCCGTTTCTGCAATGGGCGCCACAATATACACTGAACAGTCTGATCTCCGACGCTATTGCTGGCATCACGGTTGGGCTTACGTCTATACCACAAAGCATTGCCTATGCCACTGTGGCCAACCTGGAACCACAGTATGGATTGTATTCTAACTTCATGGGCTCATTTGTGTATGCCTTTCTAGGATCGGTGAAAGAGATCACTGTCGCTCCCACAGCCGTTATGGCCCTGATGGTGCAACAACCAGTGTTAGATCTTGGTCCAGCTGGAGCCGTTCTGTTGTCTTTCTTATCTGGATGTATCATGCTGTTGTTGGGATGTTTTAACTTTGGCTTTGTGGTACAGTTCATATCGATGCCAGTGATCACGGGATTTATTACTGCGGCTGCAATTACCATTATCAGCAGTCAGTTGAAGTCATTGATGGGAATAGCTTCTTCAGGAAAATCGTCCGGGTTTGTGGATACATGGATAAATCTGTACGAAAATATAGGCGAAACACGACTCTGGGATTCTGTATTGGGATTTAGTTCGCTTTCCCTTCTAATTCTTTTAACGGTAAGCTATGAACAACTTTATGCTCCTGTGAAATGGTTGTATCTTGTTTTAAACTAATGCCAATCTTTTATTTTTTCCAGCTTATCAAAGGACGCGGTGATGGCAAATGGAAAATATTCACGAAATATCTCTGCCTATTAAGAAATGCAATGATTGTGCTTAGCGGTGGACTGATAGCGTACATTTGCAGCACTCGAGACATGTATCCGTTCAAACTGACCGGAAAAGTAGCTTCTGGATTACCATCGTTTGAGTTGCCTCCGTTTGAAACGAACTACGGAAAGCATTACGACTTCATTGACATGATACGCACGCTGGGTTCGTCTGTAATTTCGGTCCCGCTTATATCGATACTGGAAATTGTATCAATCGGCAAAGCTTTCTCACGCGGAAAATTAGTAGACGCAACGCAAGAAATGCTTTCACTTGGATGCTGCAATGTGGCCAGTTCATTCGTTTCTTCAATACCGACTACGGCTTCGTTTGCAAGATCAGCAATCAACAGCAGCAGTGGAGTAGTTACACCCTTTGGAGGAGTGTTCACAGGTGCACTGGTACTGCTGGCGCTAGGACTTTTGACAGACTATTTTTTCTTCATTCCCAAAACTACGCTGGCGGCGGTCATTATAGCTGCAATGATTTTTATCATTGAATATCGCGCTGTGGCGGAAATGTGGCGTATAAAACGAATCGATATTGTACCATTTCTTGTTACCGTTATAGCTTGCCTGTTTTTGGGACTGGAAATTGGTATCGTGGTTGGGATAGCTGTAAATCTCTGCTTTCCTCTCTATTTGGCATCTCGTCCACGAATAACTCATCGGGTAATGAACGTGAGTACACCAATCCATTATAATGTATGTCATGTTTTACCAATTGACATTGTACAACGTCCTTGTCTATCCACAGATAAACGAAACGACGGTTCTGATTGTTCGTCCCGATAGTGACCTTGCATTCTCGTCTGCTGAATACTTTCGCGAAAAAATACTAAAGCTAGTGCACCATACGTTACCGCAGATAGTGTTGATCGATGGCGAGTGGGTGAAATTTGTCGATAGTACAGTGGTTCGAAATTTATCAAGCACCGTTAGCGACATAAAGCAACAGGAACGCCACGTATTGTTGTGGCGATGGGATAAGAATGTTAGAAATGCTCTGTATCGATTTAAAAAGCATAAATTTTTGCCATTGTTCAGAAACGAAGAGAGTGCTGAAAAAGTGATTGAAAATTGGAAACCGGGATATTTGAACGAATCATACGTAAATATTGTGTAACTCAGTACCAAAAGGCAGTAATAAATAAGTATAATATTTTTGTCCTCCAGCAGTATTGTTTGCAGATCTTGTCCAAATTGATCTTTGAGAAATGTTTAATTACATAAAGCACATTTGGAAAAAGAACGCTGAAAACGGATCCGAATAGCGAATTCCAGATAGCAACTGTCAAAAATTGTTGGCCCATTTCTTAATATACCTTGGCCAAATGTTTTACCCACCTCATTGTGTTTCGCGTAACTTTATCTGGATGACATGTAAACAAATTGTCTCTACTTCAAATGCAATTTGTAAATAGATAGCATCGTATCAAGGCTTTCTAGCTAGTACAGGTGTAAAAGGAAACGATTTTTTCTTGGCCTGTGAGTTTTGGCTGGTTAGAGGCATCAGTTTCTAATCCTAGCCAACTGGCGCAGCCGCTGGCAAGTGCAATATGGAACCGACGACACAAACGAAAAGCAGTTCTGAATCAGAGCTTCGGGAAGACGTGTAAGGAAGATTCACGAATGGTGCTGTTTTGACCACTCATCCACACAGCATGCTCATCGAAAGATGAGGCTCGAAATGTGAAGTTGTTTACATTTATTTATGTTTGCGACGTACTCTTTCTCTGGAATTTCACAGACCCAACGATAACCCCGAGACGTACTGTCGATTATGTTTCTCCGAAACCAACGTACACCCTCTCTTCCCACAGAATGGGGGGCTTATACGTGAAACAACGGAAAAGATAAGAAATTGCGCCGGTATACATATCAGCGTACGAGACGACTATCCAGCAGGGCTATGTTTTGCGTGTCTATCGATACTAGATGAAATTCACCAGTTTCAACAACGAAGTAAACATTGCGACGAAATCATCCGCACGAAGCGTGGTCTCTTGGAGCAGATAACCGTGAAGGTGGAAATGACGGAGGAAGACGGTGTACATTTTGTTCCCCCTGGTGGTGGAAGTTGTACAGGCCTTGGAGCCAGCGAAGACTACACTAATGATGATTGTCTCACCGAGAGCAGTATTATTGCGGAAGCTATAACTAGTTTGAATGGGATCGGAGAACTTATGGGAGCATTTCATAGCAGTACCGATTCATCGTCTACACCGTTACTGATGAAAACAGAACTAGAGGCTAGCACGGGTAGTAAGGATCACCGGTGTATGGTATGTAGCAAGCTTTTTCCAGATCGTGAAGCTTGGATGATCCATTTAGGTGATCATGCCGACGAACGACCATACCAGTGTATGGAATGCTTGGCCCAGTTTCGTGAGAAACGATCACTAGCCCGACACATGAAAGCCGTTCACGAAGAGGTGCGCGATCGGCAGTGTCCGTACTGTCCTAAGTCATTTAAATATAGTCATCACCTGCGGTACCATATACGAACCCATACGGGAGAAAAGCCGTACGTATGTGAAATTTGTAATGATTGCTTTTCGCAACACATACAATGGAAACGACATATGGCGAAACATCAGCAAGTTCGGAAACCACCACCTCCACCACCGCCAATTACGGTCACTACGCGAAGCACTCCCGCCGAAGAACCAAAAACAATCAAATGTGAATTTTGTCCCCGCGTGTTTTCCCGTCTACAGGACTACCGGCGACATCAACCGAGTCACAATGCACATAACCTTAATTTAAGCTCTTTGCAGCACCATGCACAACTGCACCACCTTCAACAACAGCAGCAGCAACCAAGTTTGCAACAAAACAATATATTACTCCAGCACCCACAGCTAGCGCCACAGGCACAACAAGATAACCTCGCACATCTAGGGATGCAATTATCTCAACGGGAGTAGCTTCATGCATGGAATTCATACATAATGCAGACCAAATGGTAGCTAAGTGGTAATTTCCTAACTCTAGTTAAATAGTAACATTAATTTTCCAACAGACAAAAGCAAAAAAGTACCATTATTCGAATAAAACCAACAGTTTAGTATAATGTATGCATTATGTTCTTATTTTACGTGACCTCTTTTGTACGGAAGGTTTTCTTTGGATAGGAAATTTTAAGCGTGGTAATTTTATGCAATTTTCTCTCTCCACTATCAGCATATCCTTAACCAGTGCATCAATTGGTCGAATCCGATGGAAGTGAATGGAGATATTTCCATCGTGCAACAGCATCCTGAAGCTGTAAATCAGCACGCAGCATTGTAATGAACAGTTCCTTTCGCATCCTCAGGAGAGTTTGTGCTACATTGGCCTGGAAGCGCCATAACAATAGTTGAATGTGTTGAGTACGCAAGTCCTCCTCAATATTGACAAAATTCTTCGCTACAGTGGTGTCGGCAAAGTGAACATTGTGCCCATCAATAACAACGAGATCGATGTCTTCCCGCTGCCCAATGCGCTTCATGATCCAGTCGCGTAAACATTCAGCAGAGGAAAAGGCCAGCGATTGATCGTTTTTGACTAACAGTATCCGCAGTCCCACCAGTTGGATCTCTTCACCTGATAATCCGGGTGTTGACATCAGATAAAGCAATATGCAACAGTTTATGCCGATTCCTACGAGAATGCCGTAATCTAGCTCGTAGAACAAGCATGCCAAAGCGGTAGCCAGAAATGGAATCACGTCTAGTTTTTTTGTACGCCAAATATTTCCGATCTCTTCGTAATCCACCATAAACAACATAGCCGATATTACAACCGATGCAAGCGTTGTCTTAGGAATGTAGTATATGGCATCGGTAAGTAGTGCCAATGATAGAGTCAGCATCACTGCCGTTACCGCACAGCTCATCGTAGTACGAACTCCACTGCTATTGTTCAGTGCTGAACGAGTAAATGAACCTGCCACGGGTAATGGAGAGCAAAATGAGACGAGTAGATTAGACACTCCTAGCGCAATCATCTCCTGTGTGGCGTCTATAATTTTTCCCTTCGAAAACGCTTTGCCGACCGACACAATTTCAAGTGTGGTTACCAGTGGAATCGTAATGATAGACGTGCGCATTACGCCGAGCATATCTGAAAAACTGTACATGGTGCCATTTTCATTCGTATAAGAAAATGGAGGCACTTGGAACGCGGGTAATCCTGCCGGAACGTGCCCGGTTAAATTGAATATAGGATTGTCCATGTCGGTAGTTAGGCAATAAGCCAGTGTGGCTCCCACAACTACGATCAATGCATTTCGCAACAAACCCAAATATTGAAAAAAAGTTCGCCATCTGCCTTCGCCCAAGTCTTTCGTTAGCTGTAAGAAATAAAAAAAAAAACAGAGTCGTGTGAAGGTATGTAAGATCCGGACATCGTGTTTTCGATACTCACGCGCAAAGAACAAAGTATTAAGATCGAGCAGCATCCAAGAATACAATCGGCCATTCGTACCTCATCTAGATGGGCGAACACATTTATCCAGGATGTAACGAAATCGCTTCGCCTTCCTTGCGTTTTAATGCCCAATAAGGAGCGTATCTGTGCGCTCCCTATCGTCAAGCATGCAGCAGAAGTAAACCCCATGACAACAGGTATCGAAATGAATCGTACGAGTACTCCTAGATTTAAGGCACCGAAAGAGATAGTAACAACGGCCGCAAGGAAGGTTAGCAAGGCCGTACCGTAATCCAGTTCCTTCACAACATTTTGTACCATGATAGCAGTAAGCGATGTTGGAGCAATCGTTACATCCTTTACACTGCCGAACACGGCATATGCAAGACAACCCAGTATGTTCGAATACAATCCATATTCTGGACCGAGGTTGGACAGTATGCCGTATGCGATGCTTTGTGGAATAGCAGTGAGGGCAACGGTGACTCCGGCTATTATGTCGTACATCATATAGGAGCATTGATACTTCGGCAACCAGGACAGCACCGGTAGACATTTTTTCACCATTGAATAGCTCCACAATATTTTTGTCCGCCGACGCAACCATAACATAACTTCCCTAGGTGGTGATTCTCGGTAGTCATGGTTGATAAAACGCTCTGTTGGGCGAAATAGAGATTGAAAATGGACATTAGCTAATCTTTCGTTACATAGATTAAAACAATGCATTACAGTTACCGTCATTTTGATTCACCACCAGCTGAGAAAGTTGAGGCATTTCTGCTTGCACCGGAATTTCAGCATCTTTTGACATCTTATCCCTCAGCGCGGTGCAACAATGTTGGAAACGTTTCCTTGACAACGACCAGTCTGTCTGATTATCAGGAGAAGTTGTCGCTGCAGTTTGTCACTTGAATTGCAATATAATTGCTCCGAGTTGAACTGGATTACAACGACTGTCGCACTAAATCATGCTTTCGCATCAATAAAAACAGCAAACAAGGCAGAAAATGCTGACCGATGATAAGCTATTCAATCAACTTTGTCGTTTATGTGGTGATTCTGCTGGGATAGCCAGATACAGTCTCATGGTCGAAGCAAACATGCCAGAAATCATTATCAGTTTAAAAGACTGTTTAGTTGCTGGTCGATAAGCTGCACGAGATTTTCGACAGTATCGGCTGAGCGTGATATTTGAATTGACAATGAAACTCCAAAATTCTCGTGTGGGCCAAAACTAATTAATTGCTTTTATTTATTAGGGGTTTTAGCAAAAAATGGTTATCCTCGGCTCGGCACGTACATAAGGCTTCGTTGTTGCAATATCCTCCGGCTTTGCCTTTAATCACGCAATACATTTTGCAAGCGATCGATGATACGACAGTTGCGGTAAATAATTTACACGAGCTTTGCACATCATCTGACGCTACCGCGGTGGCGATTGCACAAACCAGAGCAAGGGCTGATACGATTGAAAATCTCATTTCGCCTGAATAGTGAAGACTGAGACTGCGGCATTCAAGATTGTCCAAATTTATGTGGTAAGAACAGACTTTCTGTTCGAAGCGAAATTCAAGCTGTGTAAACAGATTGTACATAATGCAAAAAACGATTGCCCGCGTATAGGTAACATGGTTTGAGCAGTGCTAGCTGCTGTGGATTGGTATACAATTTTGAGTTTGGTTGAAGTTAGTGGCATATGGTACATTTTATTGATGTATCTACGGTTTTACCAGTTTAAGCCATTTACTTGTATTTTGTACCTTTTGCATACTGCTTGCTATGGTTTAATACCAAATACTTTCTTACACAATTTTTTCTTAAAAAAACGATGCTTAAAGTTAATAGAAAGCTCCAAAGCCACAAAGCTTTGAAAGCTATTACTACGCAAATCAGAACCTGCACCCACAACCAGCAGATCGAGCTATTCAGCAGCAGAGTTCTGGCTACGGATTTGGAACAATTGCAGCATATATACTTCAAATGAGTGTGCAATTTAACGTATAGGATTAACTATTAGGATATATATTGTAAAACAAGAAATTTTCATTCACTGCTACATTCCTCAATTTTGAAGTTCAAAATCTCATTTTCGTAAAGTTTTGCAACAGGTAATATAGGCACATGACGAATTTAGACGTCATGCTTGCTGTCAAATAGTGCCGTAAACAATCTGCTGATGTCAAATTTCGGTTAATACGTGGTTCTCCCATACCAGTTGGTAAATTTTATATGCATCAGGTTTTAGAGACAGACCCTTTACCTTCCACGCATAGAGCCTGATAGATCCATCGCCAGTACTATCCACGTAGTTACCTTCGAAGGATTTATTACTTAGGTCCATCATTGCCATTGTTCTTTCTCTACCTATCTAGTGGATAAAAGTGAAAGTTTTTTGAGAGTGCCGGAACGATAAAAAGGAACGCAACGCCGCGACGTGTTGAAGAAAAACGTACAATGAAGCAGAGCATGCTGATAACCTTGGGCATATTGATGCAGCTTGCATCGTTGTCTATTTGTCAACGTGTAGCACCTGGCGTTAATCCAAACCATTATGTAAGTTAAATCAACATTTACACACTAGTATCATTCTAACTTCCAGATGCAACCGATTCACAATATATTACAGCAACAGCAACAATATCAGCCGCCCCCTCCACAATATCAACAAGTCCCTCAGCAACAGCAACCGCAATATCACCAACAACCTCCGCAGCAGCAGCAACAACAACAACAACAACAGCAGCAGCCGCAGTATCAACAGCAACAATTTCAGCAACCACAACAGCAGCAACAGCAGCACCACGGCGATCATGGCCAGCAGCAAGTGCTTCATACCGGGAATTTACAACAAGAGAAACAGTAAGTTTTTGTATTGTAACTTTACACAGTATCATACATAAAGTAACATTACCCTTGCTTAATATGCTTGCAGGCATATTGCTGAACATATGGAAGTGCCAATCGATACAAGCAAAATGAGCGAACAGGAATTGCAGTTTCATTATTTTAAAATGCACGATTCGGACAATAACAATAAACTGGATGGCTGTGAGCTTATCAAATCGCTCATTCATTGGCACGGTAAGTTCTAACCGTACCAACACTTTTCTACGCTCCTTTACATCGTGTTTGTGTTTGTTCGCAATATGGCTAGTTCGTACATTTCACCTACCATTGCCATTCATAAAAAAAACATGCAAGAGTGTACAGTGACATTTCATTGGATGGGACGGAAAAAGTATAACTATGGTCATGGTCATTTCTTGGTTACACTTCGTCATGGATAAAATGTAAAATATTTTATATTACTTGCATGTGGTGTTAGTACTCTCCGTTTGTGGTGTTGGCTGATCTCATAAGCAGTTACAGAGTTTTATTTTCGTTAACGCTTATGGTATCGTACATGTGTTGTAAGATTAAACAAGTAGTATGTGCTATCCTTCCTATTTGAAATGACACTGGACCTTTTTATAAGGGAAAACAAACAAAAAGATAGCTGCCCTAATGCAACATAAAAAACAACGCACTAAAAACAAACACAATGTTTAAAATTGTATTTACCGCACGTTTTATTTGCACAGTTGTGCTAATGGTTGTATTTTAAAACGACACCATCTATTTTCCTATCATTCCTCGCCAATTTCGCCGCGACGATTCGTGGTTCATGATGCAGAACAAGGCAAGGCACAAGAAAACAGTGGCCATCCGCAGCACGAGGAGAAGATATTCTCTAACGACGAACTATCTGCGCTGATAGATCCTATTCTTAACTCAGACGATCATAATCAAGATGGTTTCATCGACTATCCGGAATTTGTGCGCGCTCAGCACAAAGCAGCCCAGCAGCAGCAGCAAGAACAGCAGCAACAACAACCACATCCTTAGTATGTGAATTTGTCCTTAAAAATTTAAAGAACTGGTTACGTTATATCCGGGATAGACTGATAAAATAATAACTGAGCTTGTAAAGCCTAAGTCCGCACCAGAAGGTGCCAAGTGACTTTTGGATGTAACGGGGAGGAACTTATTCTTCTCAGAAAAAAAAGTTAAATTGACACATTCCTGAACTGAACAATGATTTGTAAGATTTTTGTTTATCAAATAGCGTAATTCAGTATTAATTCCCGTCTTCGTCTTCTGTATAAACATATACACATTGCTGTAATCTCAAAATGTTGACCTTATGCATTTTCACAACGTACATGACTACAATAACAGTCAGAATTATTTCTGGCTGCATTCATTTAAGGGCACGAAGCTAAGAGTCAGGAAAACATGATGTATGGCAGCCATCCTGTACAACTGTACCCACACGCACAATAATGTTGACTTTTATTTGTTGTAATGAATGTAAGTGATTGTGCGCTTGAACGTGTGTTTTGAGTATATGCGTTTGTTTCATTTAAGTTTCTAAGTTGCAAGTGAAGAGAAAAAGCCTGTGAATTGCAAAGAATTGCATTTTGTTGCAAGTTACTACAAAAAATAACCAAAATGAGTCATATTTTTCATCATTGATATTCATTCGCTGGTGTGTCCGAAATATTGATCGTTGTATAATGCTATGTTTGTATGCTTATAGAACCTCTTATTTTATTCGCCGTTCAACGGGCATTAAATTATTCGCTTTTACAGCTGATGATAAAGCAGGCCACCACCAAGAAGAAACGCTCAGACCAGAATATACAGACGAACAGTTGGAAGATATCGTTGATTCAGTATTGCGGATGATGGATATAAATAATGATGGTTACGTAGATTACACAGAGTATCGAATGTCTGGCGTAGAAGAAAATCGGCGGGATGATTTTCCCGAAGGACGGTCGTGAAAATGATAGTTTTAATATCATTGAAAACTACGAAGTGATACAACTACTATATTCTCATGATGGTTAATGGTTGAGGACATATATTATGTGCATTGCATGCTTATGCCTGTGTGGCCGTTCTATGGATCAATAATAACATTGTCTGTTGTGGAAGACATTCAAATTTTAACAAAAATATTTCCTCGTTCAGAGAAAGATCACGGCGAAGGTGAAAATCATCACGAACCAATTGCGTATACCGACGAACAACTATCGGCCATTGTAGATGCCGTCATGAAAAACATGGATCGCAACAATGACGGTGTTGTTGATTGGCCGGAATATGTGCTTTCTTCAAGCCGTCGTTAATTCTGCATGAGTTGTTTCTTTCATTGGTGTAATATACTAGAAGCAGACAACTTAATATCCTTGGTTTTGTTGTATAACTTTTTTTTGAATAATACTAATAAAACATATGAATCACTATCCACGGGAAATTCGAATGCAAATAATAAAAAAAAACACTGTATTGGGTCTATGGTATAAGTATCGAACATAGGCAAATGGAAGTGGGTTTGAATTTTTTAAATTACTTATTTGTTAATTGCAGACGTTAAAGATGAACACGGTGACGGCGAAAAGCTTTCCGATGGGCCAACCGAAAGTCACAACGATGCGCAACAATATGACGATGCCACATTGCAATCCTTGGTTGATCCGATAATGGAAATGATGGACAAGGATCATGACGGGTTCATAACATATACCGAATATCGACAGCACGAAGAAAATGGACAAGCACCAACATAATATTCTTCTGTGTATAAATCATTCAACAAATATTTTGAAGGACAGTGATACAAGTAGAAATTCGGTGAAATATAATAAAAAAATGTTACATTTGATTGTTAATTGTTAAACTTGTTAAATTTAAAGCTGCGACTGTAACGATTTTTGGCTGCTTTAGCTATTTCTAATCTGTAGTTTGGTGTATTTAGTTTGTGGAGGCTTTATTGAGCATTTTATTGAGAAGGAACTGAATCAGGTACGAAGATAATACTGAAGGAAAATTATACGCAAACAAACATTTGTAACGTCACAAATAAGCGCCACTTACATCCTGAAGAGCTTGAGCTAAATTGATCGTAAATGATTGCTAGGCCTCGAATTTCGATCGATAGACAAAACACGCTGTATGAACCAAGCAGCACAGAGACAACGCCAATTGTCGATAGCAGTGAACAATGTTAATCAGGATGCGTCAATGTTCCCATGTGTTCCTGAAGTATGGAGTTTTGCAAAGCAACCATGCAACCTCTGACTATATCAGACCAAAAGCAGTAGAGAGCACCATAAATATGACACTTTACGAAGAACGCACGAGCAATGTTACTTTGAAACCGATCATTTTTTCAGGCTATCCTAATACCTTTTCCGGTGTTAGGTGCAGTCGTTGCTGCGAAGGTATTCGGACCGCGAACGTTATCGCGACACGTGGTCTTTATCTAGACTTGAAAAGAAAGTTGTCTTCAAAGGATTACTTCGGGGAAGTCCGTGCGTTAAAAACGTGCCGTTCAATCATTCGTTGTTGCATCTTTGTTGGCAACGATCAACGCCAAAAGGCCCAACGTGGTGCCTAATCTGTGGCGGAGGTTTCTATCGGAGATTGCTTCGGAGAAGACCAATTGCGACAAGCATAAGTCAAGCATCCGTTATTGAATCCGTCAAGATCTCAAAACCAAAGTCAAGACAAGTTGATCGTTCAATGTCTAGAGCATTAAGATGATTTTATTCCAAATTTTAATTTCTTATATACTAATTTGTTACAAGTAGAGGTGCGTGTATGGGAGCGTATTTAATTGTGTCCGAAATGACCTCTCCTACGCTATCCCTTATCTTAGTCCTGAATAAACCTTCTTGCTGGTGTCAAATTTCATCGCCGATGCACTTGCGCATTTGTTTATTTAACATCGCCTTACACTTGCGGATTTGTGTATCCTGGTCATCAACGATTCCGGGGATCACGTTAGGGAGTTTTGTGTTACGTATGAATCGCTTATCCCGCATGCTAACTACAATCAGTGTTTACAATTGTGAACTGCGTGTGTTAAGGACCACATTCAATTGCTTAGGCTGAACGCGCATGCATTTCTTGGAATTTATCGTTTCATTGCCAACGACCGGGAAGTTATAAGATGGCTTTGCTCTGGTAATGGAATAAGATTCGAAGCCTCTTAAAGGTCACACAGGCTCCCCCACTCAACTCGTACTCCGTAACGTCCTCGTCAAGCAGTGTGGCAACTTGTGGTGCATGACAAAACAGTAGGGGTGAGTAGTACAGGCATTCCAGGGGAACATGCTTCTGGAGTTGTCCTTCAAAAGCCATGCGGAGACACTGGCAATGTGGAAGAAAGTGTCAGCGGTACTTGAGGATGACACTGTACGCTGATCAGAGCACATCCGTCCGGACAAGCTACGGTACCGTAACCCCCTTCTTCGGATGCCCGGAGGTGTCAGTAACGGAGGAGGCTGCATATCATAGGGCTCAGCCAACGTTCCAGGCTGAAGAAGGTGGAGACAAAGTGTTATTGTTACCGGTGCTACGACTATGGCCACATTGCTTCTCACTGCCGTGGCAAGGACCGGTCTAGCCGATAGCCTCCGCTGTGCAGTACCAAAGCACATAAGACCGAGTACCAAGGAGCGAAGATGCGTTGTCTGCAAGCAGTACAGGGGTGTCTGTCCGGCTACAGGATGACTAGAGTCCTGCAGCAAAACCTCAACCATTGCCAGTTGACTCAGGACATCCTGATGCAGACCGCTGCGACGAGAACCCTAGCGAACACAACACCACCAATTTCTCGGTCGGAATGGCGGACGAGCTGATGCATGCCTGCAACACAACGATACCGAGATTACCGGCAGTTAGAGGGGTACCAATAAACTATCCAATATTTCAACTATATTGGTGGAATGCCGAGATTGCCAGCTACGCCGGTCATACATCGGGATGCGCAGAAGGCTCAGGATAGCCAGGACGGACAAGCAGCGGGATTAAGGTGGCCGGCCCACACAGGTGCAAAGACAGCATTGGAGCAAGCGGTCAAGCTAGGCAAAAGGCAGCCGGAGACGAGCTTCCTGAACAACTGGAGCTCAATGTATTCGGGCCCTGCTAAAAAATCAGGAAGCAGCAATCGGCCTAGTGATGGGTAAAATTGAGAATCAAGCGGAACTGGTTCCGAAAGGGTCCAACAAAAATTGGAACCAGTTCCGAAAGGTAGGTGCAATCGAACCGTCCGGAACCGTCCGGAATCGTCCGGAACCGTCGGAACCGTCGGAACCGTCCGGAACCGTGCGGAACCGTCTGGAACCATGGGAACCGTCGGAATCGTAGAAAACC
>KI422530.1:0-30828 GCA_000473375.1 Anopheles culicifacies | reverse complement strand
TTAATGAACATTTTAACTACATCCTTAATTTTACTGTCCCATGCCTGTCATGTCCTTAGTTAGCGATTTTAAGTAAAAATTCCAAGTAGACAGTAGCATTTCTGAATCCACAGTATGTAAAACGATTAGCATACTTAAAGAGAAAAAAAAACAGCAGATCTTCATCTTCAATGGCCATACAAGCTCGAGAGAACTTGGGCTGCCCTTTCTGGATGCCATGACTTGAATTAAACTCAGCAGAATAGTTTGTCCTGCGTACGCGAAAACGGTTCGGATGGGATTCGCACCTCAGTCCTGTCGTTTAATACTAGCGCCGCTATCTCTTCGGTCACCGAGCCGCTTCAAGAAAACAGCAGATATGAATTAGAATTCCCATCACTATACTATTCCGTTGAATGTATTGGCTCAACATAGGCCTGGTAGACTGCGGAATAGAGACAAATTTGGGCAGCTGGTCTACTTCGACATTTATTCATTATTAAATATGACGATGAATGCCGCATTGTCACATTTACTGATTATTATGATTTTGTATGCTCCATTTACAGATTAATTCATCGCCTCATATTATGAACAAACAAACAAACAACGCATCCATGATGTCATACTAGTGTTGCTGTGCTTTCCTTCACTACATGTAAATGAAGCTAAAAAACAGACAATACTTGCGAATCAAGTGAAAGACGAAAGTGACAGTAAAATTCGCCGATGATCAAAAGCTAGTTGTTCTACTGTATTAATCCATCTGTAAGAATTGAAGTTCGTATACAATGGAGCGAAAATTGTTGTATGCGTTTCGAGGATGGATTGCATTTGTGGCCTTTATGGATCTGGGAACGGCCTTCCGATGTTACATCGAACGACGGAGTTTTTTGGGTGATCACTCAGAGACTCAGTTCATTGAAGGTAAATAGCACATCTCTTTAATTGTTCATGTAACTTACTCGTAACATTTGTTGTTAAACTTCTCAATAATCCTCTTTAGGAGATTACACGATTTCCAGGATACTGGGTATATATTGCATATTGAAAGCAGTAGCACTGGTTCATTGCACATTGTACATACATTACAAACCGTAAGTAATCGATCATTGTGCTTCCAAACAATGCGTATTTTTTCCAGCTATACATAATCTAACTTCAAATATCTCCGTTGTTTTATCTTTCATTTAATTTTTTAAAGAGTTGTTAGTATGGGAGGATGTTCTCTAGCAATAACGATGATGCTCTACATAACTGAGGCCTTGTACTTCCGCTCAACTACGTTAAACTTTTACGTTATTTTTCCGTGTGTTCTCAACTGTAAGTATAGAGATTTTTTCCGTATATGCGTGTTTCCTAACAAAAACTGAAATTCTTGGATGAACTTCGTCTTGGCATAACAACGTGTTTGGTCGTACCCAGCATACAATGATTTACTAGATTTCGAGATACCACGTAGTTGAATAGCCATTCCTCAATAAGAGGGCACATTCCGGATATAATTCGATCCACGCTCCTGTCGTGTAAAGACAGACACAACTTTAGGTTCGGCCATCAGTCTCAGTGGTCTGCAGCCTTGCATTGCTACAACCAAATCTTCTTTTTTTAAACTATTTACACTATCTCTTGACGCTGACAATGGCATTTTCCAAAGTCTTATCCGGACCTTTCCTCCGTTCCCCCAATGACTGATTAGACAACAGAAACCATATTATTCCAGTTTTGAGCCTAAGAATATTAACAGCAACTATATAACTATATTTTAACATTCTCTTTCTCTTTCTTGTATTTTTACTATTTACATCTAGCAATAACACTCATAGGTCTTTTATATATTCCTCGTAAATTACGTCTCTGGGAGCATCGAATTGCATCAGAGAATGATGATGAGAACTCACAACTCCTGAAACAAATGGGTGGATTCAAGAAGAGACGGGCGCACAAGAATAAAACTCCATGAATACTTTGGATCGTATAATACTAGAGTTCACGCAATAATCACACTCTTGACACAATACCCTGTCCCACCTATCCCAAATGTACCCTATCCCACCTATCCTCAATATATTTCCTAACATATATGCGATATTCCTGTTAAGTAGAACTGACTACTGAACTAAAACATAAATACCAGAAACAGTGATCCCAACGTCCAAAGATGATTTATCATATCGAGTCGTAGTATATAATACGAATTCTTTTTCTTCTTCCTCATTTGTCCTAAGCGTATACGGTCAAGAGGATTGGACCACACCTCGTGTAACTGCTGAACGACTGATTAACGTATTAACAATTTCTTAACTGCACGTTGCAAAAATCATGTTTATGATCACTTTTATCTATCCACATTCAGTGCTTTTTTTCCAATCCACAGCCACAACACGTTTACCTAGCACGGTTTAACTGCATGCTAGAGTTAGTATTCCAGCAACGGAGTTCAGAATACAAAACGCATACAATTTAGTATGACTGACTCCTCTAATAACGAAGTACCCCATTATAAATATCAATTTTGAAGTAATATTCCTATTCCTTAAAATGGTCGAAAGAAGGGCGTGAACTTTGCCTACATCTAGCAAATTCCCTTGTCCGCAAACACATCAATTTTCATACGCTACCCACGCCGGAATAGAATTCAAGTTAATTCATGAACAATCTAAACAAAAACTAGCTAGCGATAGTCAGAATAGCAAGAAGCAAACAATTTCTAAATATTTTTCTACGCCTTCAAACACTACGCAAAAGACGAGGAATAAGGTATTTCATATACTTATATTGAATAAAGCCACACTAAAACGGAAACCAATGCGGGCTTGACAGCCACGTTCGAATACGAACACTTAATGATTCAGGGGTATAAATTAGCGGTAGTAGACGGACTTTAAAACAACACAATGTGAATGCAACAAAGCTTTAAAACCATTTATAACACAAATTGTAATTCTTGACACCCGCGTCATTTACTAAGCGTGTCATACTATGCAAACATGAATCAAATATTGAATGTATTGGATAATCCTAGACGAATCTTGCCATTGTATCATTAGCTGCAAAAATATCATTGTTTGCAATTCGTTGATGTAATATCTCTTGCTTTAGAAAACCTCAATTGTTTCTAAACTTGTTTCTAAACTGGTAATTGATCACAAAAATGAATGTATGTTCCATTTATTCAGTAACTTCCTAGATCTTTTTTGAGATATTATTTTTCTAAGGCATGAAACTCTTTAATTGTTCCTCTAATAACGTATGCCAGAAATTATATAATTATTTGTTAACACAAGAAATGCAGTCATGAAACTCCACAAACATTTATCGTGCGGAATGCATTTTACCAGAGTTGAACGTCGTCGAATTTCATCACCTTCATGTGAAAAACGGTTCAAGTTTTCCGAACATTGGCACACTCAAACAACGTGTGTTGTGATTGATTTCAAGTAGTTTGTGCACCCAGCATATTTTTTTTTAATTGTGTGAAAAAGAGTAAGAGAAAAGAAGTAAGACATGAAATATGCATATATTGTTTGTGATAGTGAGACTTAGCCAATATTACATTTAGCAACGCAAAAATAACACGTTATGGCGATAACAAAGGCTCCATTAAGCTGTACCAAATGTTATAAAACGATGACCAGTTACACTAAGATTTCAAACTACGATACCCGATGAAATCAACGTCAACAGTTTGTCGTACGCAGCGGCAAATTTTTAAATTTTAATTTTGCATACGTTCTCTACGACAGCATAACTGCTGGTATTTCAATACTGAAGGCAGCGGTATGCGAAGCGTTCATTTTAAAACAAACTATAATATCAAACAGTCACGATTTACAAAAATTACGAAGCCAACAGCATCGGTATTGGCTGCCCAACTTGCACTTGACCAAACGGTAGCAACGTCTTTGATAAATTTTACAGTTAAGTAGTATATTGCCGCATTTATACGTTTCAATCAACAAAATATAGTCAATACTAGTTGACAATCGGACCAGCAGCAGAAGTCGACACCGTTTGTTTACCTCTCAAGGTAAATGTCACGATATTTATTTACCCTATTCCTCAACAAAGATTATAATGCAGGAATTTATAGTTTGATTTCCAAAATAGTATGGTAATGAAATAATTCATTTTTTCATGGGACTGCAAAAAATTGCAAAAAAAAAACGGAAGCCACATGGCGCAAAAGCATACATCTTTTATCATTTAATGTTAACACCGAAGGAAGAAACGCACGATCCCATGCAGTAGTTTGATAAACAAAAATAAAACAAAAATCAACTGAGCAAAAGTAAGAGTTACTTTCTGAACTTAATATTTTTG
This sequence comes from Anopheles culicifacies, assembly GCA_000473375.1. Lineage (NCBI taxonomy): Eukaryota > Metazoa > Arthropoda > Insecta > Diptera > Culicidae > Anopheles > Anopheles culicifacies. Next base: position 26,526 of record KI422530.1, on the reverse strand, counting down.
AACGTAGCGCAGCTAGAAATATGTTAAACATTGTTTTTGTTTCTTTTGTGGGTGTAAGACATGTTTATCTATTAATACACAACAATTCAAAACAGCCAAACTTTATTTGTTGCATTGAGTTTGCATTTCACAATAAGCTTAACACTTTTGAAGCAGGTGATATATCCATTCGAAAGAAACGATACTAAATACTTATTATATAAATAATAATTTGCAGCCACATCTTCTTCAACAACAGTGCATTCAAAAAATGCAGCTTGGTGGTTTTAGTAAGTATGTTTTAGAATAACATACCAAAACCAAAAATAAATAATAATACCGTATTTTTGCGTATAAACCATCCTATGTTCAGCCATGTTTGGGCCAGCTATGGTGGTGATGTAACAAGGAAGAATAAGGTACGCACGCGAAAATACGGTTTATTTCTTGACGTGAATAAAATAATATAAAAAGTATATATAATACGAACAGAAAACTGAAACTAGCTATCAGCACATGGTTAGTAATAATCCGGTACTGGAGCACACGCTACGCGTACGAAGTCGCTATATCGGACATGGCCGCTGCTCGATACATTTGCCTCACGAAAAATGTTATCCACCTAGGGGATACAAAACGTCCCAGAAAGGGAATGTATTTAACAACAACCAGATAAGATAAGCTCAAGCAGAGGCACTCCATCGATGGTATTGGGAAGAGGACACTTACCTCACGATACGAAAGCCCTTCGCCCCAATTCTGCAGAAGATGACGCAGCTGTCGGGCAGGAATAGTTCCACGGCCAGCCTTGTCTCCGGCCTTGAATGCCTGCACAACCTCTTCGGGGAGGTTTTCTACACGGGAATGCTGATGCATTACTTCTAGGAAATCCGCAAAACTCATGCGTCCATTTTTCTTCTTCAAATACTGGGTCAGCTCTTGTATGGTGGGAGAAAGCCCCAACGAGCGCATTATCACGGTAAGCTCGTCTAGCGTCGTTATGTGACCCGAGCGGGCGAACAAGTAGAAACACTCACGAAACTCTGAAATTAATTGGCACAACAATTAGATATGGAAACATTTAATCAAGTAGGTGTGCAGTAAACAAATGTCATCCATTTGTGAGCGTGGAAAACTGTCCACGTACCATCGATATCTTGTTCCTTGAAGTAACGGGCCTGAAAACAACAAATCAAGTTCAATTGGTCTTTCACGGAATAAGTTGGGTTATTTATGTTGCTGAAAGAATACCAACCATTGTAAAAGAAGAAATATGTTAGAGCAAAGGGAAAATGTCGTTTGGAATGTTTGCTAATCACTTGTTGCTTCACTTCGTTGCGGTTTTGCCTAGCTACACAGCAATAAGCGTAGTTTCCACACAACGATCTGCATCATTGCTGTCAAAACTTCGTGACCTATTTCATTCCAAATGACCGCTGTGCATTATCCATCGCAACGAAAAACACACCAACCCAACAAATATGAACTAAACCACAAAATTTACAACCTGTTTTTATGTAAATTTTTTGCTCACATTTCACCATCTTCTACTGTATATGGCCAAGCATTGGTGCAAAAAATAAATAAGCTGCGAGCAGAATGCAGCTCAAAATGCAGCTGTCAAAACTATGCGTTATGTGTACAGCCACGCTGCTAGGCTGTCTACTCCGACGCGCTCTCCTTCGGTAAAATGATTTTGGCAAAATAGTTCCACAGCGAATCAAAACAAATCCATCGCATCCAAACACTGACCAACAAATAGGCGAGAAAATGTTGTCCAGAAAAAGTAAAGACAAATCTATTAAAGAAGGCGTGGTAGGTAAATACGTGAAAAAGGACACACCACCGGAAATACCAAGTAAGTATAATTAGCCTGTTGTCCTGAGTCTAGCACAAATCTTGCTATGTATTTACTAATCAGAAAGCGTTAGGTGCAGCCTACCGTAGCACAGGTGAATATAGGTGGAAAAATTAAACAGGATCTATTCGTGTTATTGCAGCTGTTAACGTGTGGACCGCGGAACAGAATAAAAGCAAGCTCGCTAAAGCCCGACGGAGCTCACAGCAGATAGTGTCCAATGCCGGTCAGCCACCGGGACTCCCTCTAACTGCTAACAGTAGCAATATACAAAACCTGCAAAAGTTTGGCAATTCCAAAGTGTTAACGAAAGTAGGAGGGCTTGGCCACGAAGGAAAGTATACGCCTAGCAATAATATTCCGAATTTGGCTCATAAGTTTGGTAACATAAATCCAAACAACGATCCGTCCAGCGGGCTAAATTTAATGAACGGTAATCCAAAACAACTTCCCATGATGTTGCCTAAAAATTCGACTAATACCGCGGCTCTTACACTTCCGTTGAACGACGTAAGGAATAACAATAGCCACGGCAATTACGTGGACATCGATACGATCGATCAAATCCTAATGCAGCAAAGCGAAGCAAACCTTTATCGGTTGCAACAACAACAACAGCAACAAGAACACGAACAGCAGCAACAACTGGAGCTGCTGGAACAACAACGTCAAGATCAGCTGGAAATGCACGAGCACCAGGAGCAGCAAGAACTGCAACATCTGGAACAACAGCAACACGAACAACAGGACCATCAGGCTTTGAACAGCCAGCGATATGCTTCCAATTTTGACCGGAAATTATCTTATAACCAACATCACACCAACAATCACAGAAACGTATTCGAGAGTTATGGGAATTTATTACGAAATGCCAGTCCCATTGCATCATCCGGTTCATCCGGAAACAGTTTAACAAACGAACAGACTCTCTTTATACGTCATTATTCAACCCGTCAAACTCCACAACTGCAACCTTCTCCACAACAGCCGAACAATAAGCAATCCCAAAACCAACCAGAGACAATACAGCAGGATCATTTGTACCCAATTTATGAAAACCAATCCCAACTGATAGGTCGCCCCGAATCGCCAATTTACAGTAACACGAATTCCGGTACGATATACCAGAATTACAGTAGCAACAACTCGTCTCATCAATCGCTGTACTCAAACGTTTGTGTTGGCGGACAACCGTCAGGAGAAACTGGAAGCAGTAACAGTACGGGACATGCACAATCACAAGCTTTGCCGACTACGGCACTCCAAGCCCAAACGCAGCCACTTTATTCAAACATGATAATTGGTGCAAACAAGCCCAATAGTGTCACATATGGGGAGGTGGTTTTACGTACTGCTCGACTGGGCACAGCGAATGCGACCAATGGTGCAGTTCCGGGACAACGAAGCATTACACAGGACTCTGCAGGTCAGCAACCCGAAGGAGACAGTGGTGAAGAGGAGCTTATGCTCCCACCAGGATGGTCCGTGGATTACACGCTAAGAGGGAGAAAGTATTACATTGATCATAACACTAAAACAACACACTGGGCACATCCACTTGATAGAAAAGCTTTACCGACGGGTTGGCAACGAATAGAAGCGGCACGGTATGGAACTATATTCAAGTAAGTTTGTTAAATGGCAATTTCGGTTATGCTAAAAAATGTAACTTTAGAGAGCTTCAGGAAGGTTGTTGTTTGTGGATTAACTGGAATTTGTAGTATTGAATGTTATTCTACACATTTCTACAACGTTTGATCCTTCCAGCCTACTTATTACTCACGAATGTATCACGTAATGGTACAAACATCGCTTTGTGATTTTCTACTACCACGTTAAGTATTCAAATACGCTAATCTTCTACACATGTTTAATCTTTGTATTTCTTGCAAAAGCTATTTTGGCAACCAAGAGCAGACATTGCCATACCTGGCCTCATGCTATCTCACGCATGCACCGGCAGTGAAAATACCCCGACCGATTGTATCGCATTTTCCTCGTCATAGCGCCTTGGTCCCGGCGAATCCATACAACACGGAAAAGGTTCCCGAGTGGTTGTTTCTCTATGCAAAGTGTAAGTATACAGTGAGGTAATTTACCAAAACATTGCAAAGCAATCACTCGCATTGTTTCTACTTATCATTTCAGCCTCATCTGAGAAAGATCATATCATAAAATGGGATATGTTTCAGTTACAGCAGCTAGAAGATTTCCTTGGCATAATGAAAAAATTGTATCGCCAAGAATGCAACATCATCGTTGCAAAATACGAAGTGATTAGGTACAAAGCATGCGCAACAAAATGTAAATCATTAATCAACATATTAATGTGCTATTTCAGGATACAGATACACTCACGAATGCAAGAGCTTCGGCGGATGTAATTGAACTGGATGGAACCTCTGTATCAGTGCTTTGAAAAAATGTGATATCTAACAGTTCCTTCATCGAAGATTGGCGTTAGCCGTGAGGCATATCTAGAGCAATGCAGATGCATTATCATCACATCACACTAAAACACCTTACATTTGTTGTACATGCTTGTGCATATTCATCAGTGCCTTAAGTTCCAAAATTACTCAACACCACGACAAAATTGTGTAAAATTCTTACACGCTGCGTATTTAAAATGAAAGCAACACAATTACATCCTTCACACAATAATATTATTTTTTTTCAGAAATAAAGTAAATATTACATATAAAGGGCTGCACTTGACTCTATTTTTCTACACTAGTTGCACCATCATCAACTGTGCGCAAAACTTGAAGATCCTTAAGTTCGTACTCATCCGTTTTGGTTAACCCGGTAAGCTTAACGACTTTCGCGTTCGGAAGATTGAGCTGTTTTGCGAAACGAATGGCCTGTGGTAGCTGTGCTTCTTCGTCGCTTTTGTAACCATAAAACTTGGCCCAGTCATTACGGCCGGTGTAGATCATGTAACAAACGCCTCCAAATGCATTCCAAGCCACAATCGCGTAGAACAAGCTCAAGCGACGTTTCCAAAGGTGAGCCCGGTCCAGTGGCATTGGATTTGTTCGACGTCGAATCCATCTTCGCAGCCAGCGTGGTTGTTGGAACAGAGTCATCTTCCCTTGGGCGAATCTTATTTTGAACAATAATTGGAGCACAACACCATAATAACAATCTGCCGTCAGTTTTCTTCGTTGCATAAGCAATGACATTTGAAAGGTGCAATGACAGTCATATGACGTATTCAAATGAAATTTAGCCTACAGAGTCGACAGAAAATAATCAATCCCAGAGAGTCACGAATAAACACAGAAAATGAAAATTTTACTGTACTTTTTGGTTTGCGCTTTGCTGTGCCTGAGTCCTGCGATCGCCGACAATGGTGTAGAAGAATTCGACGAAGCGGCTCGATATGCAATCGAGGGCAAAGTGTACCCGCCTGAATTGTACGGTGGAGACTCGGAACTCGGCTGGCAACTCGACACACAAGTATCCATCAACGGTGGTGAATACAAGGGATTTCTTCGGGAAGACGGCACTTTTCAGATCAGCTCAGTGCCATCCGGCAGCTATGTGGTTGAGATCGTAAATCCGGATTATTATTACGAATCAGTGAGGGTAGAAATCAACCCCAAAGGAAAGTTCCGTGCTCGTAAGCTGAACTATGTTCAGCCTTCCCAAGTGCTCCAACTGCCCTATCCTTTGAAGTTGAAGGCCCTTACCAGATTCCGGTACTTCCAGCAACGCGAGCAGTGGAAGATTACCGATTTCCTATTCAATCCGATGGTGTTGATGATGATATTACCACTAGGTATTATGCTCATTCTACCGAAAATCATGAGTGATCCAGAAACGAAGAAGGAAATGGAAAATTTGAACTTATCTAAGGTAACGAAGGACGATGAAAACCCTTTCTTCTGTTCTTTCTCGCATAGATGATAATCGAATCACCTTTTCAGATGACGAACGATTTGCCCGAATTCAGTGAAATGCTTACGTCCTATTTCACTAGTGGTTCTGCTGGTGCTGCTGCAGCTGCTGCCAAAGCTGGAAAAGATAAAGATAAAGCAAAACCAAAGCAAAGCAAAAAGAAAAACTGAACAGTGTGCTGTAAATGAGAAATAAAAAGAATTTCCTAATAACTAATTAAAAATAAAATTGGGTCAATGGGAACATTCGTCCACTCTCAAAGAGTTTGGCTTAATTACTTGCACTTACAACGCATGTGGGATGCGGCTGCTACAGGATCAACCATGGACAGAAGCTGTAAATATATAGCTTGTTTCAAATTGTTCGTTTTTAATTTCATCAAACAGATCGGTTGAACCCTCAAAGTTAATATATTTTATTTTGAACCTATTTCGATTAAAACGATTCTAGTTGGAGCTATTCAACGATTCGTGAGCACAACTAACTTACAAGAGTTTTCTAGCAGGTGTACCAACAATTTGTTTTTGGTAGGTTCTTTCGTACGTTCTCAGTTAAGCACATCGCACAAGATGTGATATAGTAAATCTTAAGACGAATCTGAAAGAATTTAAATCCCCACTATTATAGCATACTCTCCTTTCACCATCAACTTCACTTTGTTACTCGATAAAATAATACTATGATGCGGAAGAACTTGGTACGTACATCGAATCAGATATGAAAATAAAAGAAATATAATTTCATCTATCTTGATGAATTTACGGTTGGATAATAAAAGCGGTTGTTAAATGAATATTTGAAAATATAAATGCTAGAAATGATTGCAAACTACACCTTTGCAGCTATTAAATCGTGCCTTCGAATAATGACTTTGAGCATGATTCATTGGAGCAACTGTACATAATTAGCTGGGAAAAGCCCATACTTGTTGTTGCACCATCCTCGCCACCAGCCTTCGTCAATCTGAAACATATGTTATATAGCCATGTTAAGTTTGATGCTTAGGGCTCTTCCCGCCTATAATGGTTCTTCTGTTACTCACCATTTCGATATGCGTTATCTTATCGTCCGGATCAAAGGATATTTCATCATCTGCTGCAGCTTGATAATCGTACAAAGCAATGGCCTGAATTCCGGGATTGTCCGGAGACAGAATAAATTCCTCAACATCTTCTTGCACTGGCGGTTCAACATCCGCTTCCTGTTCGTAACCTGTGGAACTAACCGCGATTGCCGATTGTTCTGTTTCGACAATTGCAACCGGCGTTGCGCTATAAGACGTTCGAGCGACTGGTGCTGGCTCTTGGACATTAGGTTCAGGTGCTACTTCGGATTGCTCAACTGCTGCAACCAATGTGGAAGTAGAATCTGAAGTTGGAATTACATCCGGCTGTACCAACTTGCGTGGCTCTTCGTCCTTGGGTAGCACAATAGGATCCTTCTAAAGAAGTTCATAGGTTAGCTTGTATACACAGCGAAAGAAAACTATTTACTTACTCTTGATTTCTCCATTGAGGCATTTTCTTGGGGTTTATTAAAATTGTTAATAGCACTACTGACACCGGCTTCTCTTCCCGTATTGATGGGACCTTTCCGTTCTGGTTTTTTCGGTTCCGTGGATTCTGCGGAATAATTCTGCCACACAAAAACCAAATCAACAAAACATTACTGCAGCATAACAATTTACAAATACAATTGTGACTTACAACACGTTTTGCGGCTTCCTCACGATCACGTCGATCCTTTTCCTCACGCAATCGCTTTTGCTCCTCGGCACGCTTCCGTGCTTCTTCTTCAGCAGTGGCAGCAAAATTTTCAAACTTGGCTCGCAAATTGGACGGCTTAGCGGATCCAATGTCTGGCTTCACTTTTGTATAGTTAGTACCAATCTTATCCTGCTCCTGGAACCCAACAGCTGACTTATCCATCCGATCGTTTTGTACTCCAAACTTTCCTCCAAAACCCTAGACGATGGGGATAAAAATGTACATTATACAATTGAAAATAAAAACAAACAAACTCATTTACAAATCAGTGTTACGAAAGCAACATAACGTGTTAAAAGTATGCAAATGTTGTGTTAAATTCCGCTAATACCGTAATGCCAAACAATAGTCTACCACCATGTGTGTCACCATGAGGACAGTGATTGAAGCAACCCATATTAGCACGTGCAAGCCGTACTTGTAACGAAACTACTCACAATTTTGTGATCGAGCTGGCTTTCGTGCATTTGTGGTTTTTCCACATGATCCCAGCCAAAGGCTGACTTATCCTTACGATCGGTCTGCACGCCAAACTTTCCTCCGAAGCCCTATGGGCCACAAAACGTTGAGATTAGGGAGCACCCTAGGTAAATAAACGTACGTTTTTCTTGACATTCCTTACCACCTGCACTTACCACTTTGTGATCAAGCTGGCTTTCGTGTTTCTGTGGTGCCTCCATATGATCCCATCCTACGGCCGATTTATCTTGACGATCCTGTTGCACGCCAAACTTTCCACCAAAGCCCGTCTTGTAATCTTTCTGAGACTCATGTTTATCCACTTTTTCTACATGGTCCCAACCGAGGGCTGATTTATCGACTCGATCCTTCTGTACCCCAAACTTACCACCGAATCCGGATACGTAGTCCTTTTGCGAAGCATGCTTCTCCACCTTCTCGATGTGTTCGTGACCGACGGCGGATTTATCCATCCGGTCTTTTTCCACCCCAAACTTTCCCCCATACCCATGCGATGCTTTTGGCCCTTCTTTGCGTTTCTTATCCGCATCGGCCCGTTCGGTTTCCTCGCGCAACAGTTGCATATCGATGGCAGCTGCATTACGACCACTGCCTTCGATCGTTTTCGAGCCCCATCGTTGCTCTTGTTCGCTAACATCGTTCACAAAATCCGGATCCGTTTCCCAGTCATCGTCTTCAGCTCCATGGTTAGCAGCGCTAGTATCGATATCACGGCCTGCCGTCGATTTCCACATAATGAGAAAGATGAGCCAGGGAATATGTTCTGCAAGAGTTGACGCTACAAATGCATTGAAGCAGGGCGGGGTATTGCAAACTGCAGTGTAACGGTGTTATCTGTTAACTATTGGTGACTCACCAGTGTTTTGCAGGTTGATTTGGGCTGATGCAGAAAGTGACAATTTCCCCGTTAGTCAAGAATTTCAGTGCTACAGAAGAATGATTTTAATGTTACAGCAACAAACTTCTTATTTGTTTGTACAAACAAGCACAGAAAAATACGATTTTGTACAACACAGCGAGTTGTTCGACCCGGAAAGATTGACAATTGTTCCAAAGAGTGGCTTTTGACAGTACGAATGAAAAAAGAAAAAAAAACATACAACACAAACTTGCCTGCATCGTTGCGGCCCGTTTCGCGGGGATTTCCGACAGGGCGATTCAAAAATGCAGGGAAATGCATTTTATTTTAGCTAGAATATCGTGAGAATAGAAAACTATAACTATCCACCATATCAATCATTTACATGGGTCCAGTCGAAGAGCGCCAATACCAGTAATATTTTGTAGGTATAAAATGAATACGCAAAACCGGCCACAGTACACAAATGGATTCAAACTGGTGATAAACTTATATTTAATTGCGATGGTCATGCTTCTCTTTACATGTAAGTTTGAATTCTATCCATCTGTTGGAGCCGGTCAGGTAACTGCTAGGTGCATCGGATTTGGTGCCGAGACACATTGCTAATGATTTATATTATTTTCTCTACTAATGAACAACTCCGAATTGCTGTCCGTTCTATAATGTCTACATTATTAGTAAATATAAGCAGAAATAGAAATAATCTACATTTTTTATTGGGCCAAATTTTAAAATTTATACAAGCCTTACAAACTTCACACAAATAATCGTTATATTCTTGTTGTAATCGCATTCTGTACACTTTCCTTATTTACTTGATGTTGCCCTTGGCTTAGCCTACTGGTTTTGTGACTGGTTATATGTGAACCCATACTCAATCCAACGTACGGCTGCCGACTCGGCATAATCGAGTTTTTTGAAACAAATCGCACTGCTTGTTGAAGGAGTGCGCTTCCGACTTCATTATTGAATCAACTCTCTTACGATATATTCATACGCATGTAAACTCTTTTCTATTCTGCCCTGCAATTGATCTTACTCCGTTTTGAGTGATTTAGATGAACTCGGCTGACAATCTATGTAGCTCATGGGATGGGCAACATTACGATTAAACGCTGCCACATTTCCCGGTTCCAACAGTTCCCTCGTCTCTACGATTGCACCTTTTAGTGCCATGACACTGAGCTCATCCTTTTCGTTCTTACTCACATTCGATGCGAGATACATTATAGTGGTAAGATGTTTAATCAGATTAGCAATATGCTCGTTCTGAACGTGGCCCTTGTTGTTTTTCTCGAAGATCTGGGCTGCCTTTTCACGGGACTGCTCGCGATAGTGGCTTGGGGTAATCATTGCCAACATTTCCGGATCGTGCGTCAAGCTGCCTACGTATTCACGCAATTGATTCAGTTGATCGGTTAGATCGCGGTTCAACTTATCGATAGCTATTATCAACATTGCGTAACGTTTTCTGAATTCCTCTGGCAGGGGGTTATCGTACGATTTGTAGATCTGTGCCTCGGAAGTTATATTCTGCAAGCGCAGAAGCTTCATCTGCTTGGCAGAAAGTGTCTTCTTCGTGCGTACGATCAGCTCAAGATATTTTACCGGGTATCCGCCTATGTTCTCTTTGGGGAAGAACACTTTCCTTCCGCTGGTGTTCAGCTTTAGTCCTGTGTCGCTGCCCAGTAGCGGATCCCCTCCGGTATTGCTGGATTTTGCGTTAGGGGAAGCGAGAAAGAAGGAAGCATTTTGGTAAGCTACCCGATAGTCCTTCGTGATGCTGTTCAGCTTGATTGTATCGGGTTTTTCCATTGAAAACACTTCATAATCGGGTACCAAGCGTGTTCCTAATCCAGGTCTATCGAATGTAATCCTGTAACTTCTCGTTTCATCAACGTAACCTTCAACCGTACCGTTGTACATTCCATCTAACGGAACCCTCAATTTGGCCGTTACTTTTGTGCCAGGTGATATTTGCTTCGAAATGCTGCTAGGTAAGCCTTCGATGAAAGAGATGTCACCCAGACTGTTTGACTGTAATATTCTTATTTTTTCCCGTTTGCGTGCCAGCTCCAGCCGTTCTTCCTTTATGAATGCCGGAGAAAAAAGTCTAGGTTTACCAAAAGATGCTCGAATTTTACGCCATTCCGCACGGCAAAGATTTGTTGTTTTCAACTGAGGGTAGTGTGTTTGCACTAGCTGATTGAATTCACTCGGTGCACTGAACAGATTGCGGTCAATGTCACTATAGAAAAATTCAAAGTAGCAAAACCGATGTGCTTTGGAAAGTACGATAAAGTTCCGAAACTTATGACCAAGCCGTTGATTTTTGTCGGTATCTGCCGATGCGCCGGTATTAGTCAACTTCATAATGTCGTGTACTTTCTCGTCATGATCAATCTTCCTTTTTCGACCGCTCGCTTTGAGGTGTGCATACCGTGAAGAATATTTCTTTTTCAACGACAGTCGAGGCAGCACTTTACGGGGAGAAGTAGTTAACTCTCTGCGTGGCGTTTTGACGCTGATCAACGGTTTCTTTGCGGATACGGGTGTTTTTTTGGGAGTTGGCTTAGCGGGTGGGATTTTGTCGTTAATGATATCGTCGTCGAAAAATAGACGATTCTTTTTCCGAATTCTTGCGGGCATCCCCCTGGCGTTCAGTACTTGCATGGGCTGTGTGTTCGTTGTTTTGACAGGAAATTTCGTTCCAACTGGATGCAAGCCCAATGCAGCAGGCCCAAAAGCGGGCGGCGAGGATCCTTCACCCTCCATCGATATTAGACTCAATGGTGAATAATTTTGTTCAACAAGTTTGCACAAATTGATAACGATACACGGAAACAAGTTTAATTACGGGAAAATGTTTCCCTCACTGTTTTGCTTGCTGGCGTGAGTTTTCGTTACGGCGTTATTATTGCTGCCTAAACTGTCAATAAACTGTCATTATTTTCGAGCAGTAAACATAATTCGAGCTGAAGACATCATTCGTGCAGTAATGAGGCGCGAAGAATGCGCTACACATTTTGTAATTTATCCCCCAAAACAGAAATAGATAATCAACGAATAATTGACTTGAGGTTTACATCAATTTATATTTGCTGGTATCCGATGTTTCAATGTGCTGTACAGAATACATCAGAATATTGCGAATTCATAGAAAGCGAATCTCATCGCCAAACGCGTTCATCGATTTAGATAGCGTCGACATTGGAGAGTTTTGACAGGTCGCCGCTAGCACGGTTTTGAGCGCCCTTAATTGCATTGCATGTTTACAACCGCTTACCATGGAGCAAGACCTGATTGATATCGAGTGCTACCGTAAAACAGTGAAAAACTACATTGATTTGGTAAGTGGCTTTTCGAGACATCGTAAAGAGCGTACATGTGGGTGATAAATAATTTGGACGCATGGTTTCGTTTTAGCGGCGGTACCAGACAGCTTTGTTTTGGGCCGAAAAAGTAACAGTTCTAACCAATGGCGAACCCCGCGATGTTTACTGGGAGGCCCAATGCATGTTTCTGTTGCGGGAATACCAACGAGCTGCTCATACAATTCGTAGCCGTGGACTGGAGAAAACTAGTCTTCTATGCCATTACTTGGCTGCGGAGTGTTTGAACGAAGCCAAGGAATATCAATCTGCCCTAGAGATCCTAAATTCGGTCGACTGCGAAACACTGTCATGTGCCCTAAGCGGTCGACTTGGACCAAGCACAATGTCCAGCATGAAAGATGATTCTGTCACGGACGAAAGTCATGATAGTAGCGTGTATGAAGAACCGTATAAAAACGACATTATTGCATCTGTGTACTTTCTCAAGGGTAAGATTCTGGAGGCGATGGATAATCGCAGCCTAGCAATGGATTGCTACGTCCAAGCATTGCACAAATCCGTATACTGTACCGAGGCACTGGACGCACTAGTGCAGCATGATATGTTAATGGCTTGGGAGGAAAAGGAACTAATTCAGCACATTCCAATGGTACAGCAATGTACAGATCCGGAAAGGAAGGTTCTAAAGCGTCTCTATGAGAGTAAGCTGAAGAAATATTATGAATCAATTGCAATAGTAAGTGCCATCGTAGATAGTGTAAGTTTAAATGGTGTTACTGTATAACATTTTTCTGTTTATATAGCAAGCTAATCTGGATGATCCACCCGTAACTTCAATGAACACTAGCCTGTGGCACGAGTTGAAGGAAAAAATGAAAAACTGTAAAAACAATGAAACGAGCAAATCATCGCTTTCGAAAAGTTTCACTCCAGCACCACGTACAAAACAAAAACAAAGCGAAATCATGTCTCCAGCAAACAAAATTCTAGAAGATCTTAAAAACAACCCATCCTACTTGATTCATACCTCCTTAACCAGAGCATCGCTACTTGGCACAAGCATAACAGGTGGTTCTACAATGCTCAGTGTCGGAGGAACGAATAATTCACGACAAGAAACCCCGTTCCGTATCAATCGGCCAAAGAACAATTCCGGAGCCACAACCGTTCCGTATGAACGTTGTATGGAAAAGCTGGAGTCAAGCATAGATTTAATGCTAGCTCGGGCAGAAAAATACTTCTACAACTGTGACTATCGGCGTTGTATAAAGATGTTAGAGGAAATACTCAAAAACGATCCATATCACAAACGATCACTCACCGTGCAGATAGGGTGCCTAATGGAGATGAAGGACTGCAATCGATTATTCTACGTCGCCCATAAATTGGTTGACTTTTACCCAGACGACGCCATCTCATGGTATGCCGTAGGGTGTTACTATGATTTGATCGGTAAAAGCGATCCAGCAAGGCGATATCTGTCAAAAGCAACGGCACTAGATCGCCTGTATGGTCCGGCATGGTTGGCTTACGGCCATTCTTTCGCAAAGGAAAACGAGCATGATCAGGCAATGGCAGCTTATTTTAAGGCGACACAACTAATGCGTGGATGCCATCTGCCCCTTCTATACATCGGAGTCGAGTGTGGACTGACAAAAAATCACGCTATGGCAGAAAAGTTTTTCTATCAAGCTATGTCCATTGCTCCGTTGGATGTTTTTGTTTTGCACGAACTAGGCGTCATAAAGTACGAGTGCGAAAATTACGAATGCGCTGAAGAGGTTTTCCGCAGCACACTAGAAATGGTGCGCACGATGGTAAAACAGAACAATGAACAGCTGACGGCCCGCTGGGAACCATTGCTAAACAACCTTGGTCACTGCTGCAGGAAAAACAAGAAGTATGACGAAGCGCTAGAATTTCATCGATGGGCTCTCTCGTTGAAACCACTGAATGCGGCAACATACACCGCGATTGGATTTGTCCAAGCTTTAATGGGCCAACTGTATGATGCAGTAGATTCTTTCCACAAAAGTTTGTCTCTGAAACGAGACGATGTGTTTACTACCACCATACTGAAATACGTGATTGAAGATCTAACGGAAGAACAAACGCTTCCATTCTACTCTGCAGAAGGCGTGGAGGAGGATAACGATGAGAAAGACAGCGAAAAAACAGAATTGTCCAAGGATGACAGTAAAGCACCGACGAAAGTGGACCTACGCAATGCAACCGAAGGTGATAGTGAAGAGGTTAGCGGTAGCGTTCCTCGCTCTACGATGCGAATGCAACTTAACTTTGACGAATGGTACACGAAAACATCTCCAATGAGCGATACCAGTGCAGATGATATGAGTATTGATATATAAGATGCTTGAAAAATGGCTTGCCATTTGACAATCGTTGCTAAAAAAAGTTCTGTTAGATGTTTGTACCATGTGCAGAATCTTATAGGTAATATGCCAATACATTAATGAATGCGCAATCGAAAGTTATCTTTAGAACGCCTTTTTACTTGTGAAATTCGAAAAGAGATATGGTTAGAATTAATTAGCCTTTGGCTAAGGCTCGCCACATCGCCTAATAGCCGTCAGATTAGTCGATTTGGTTAATGATCTGAACTATTTTTTATTGTGTGACGGCTAGGACCGTATTGTACTTGATTTACCACGTACAGCAGGATAATCAGTCTATGCTTCGGAGGGACGGTCCCCGAATAAGATTTGAACCACGGTGCGTGCCGTGAACCGATACCCGGCGCCGATACCACCATTACATCGGGCCGCTCCTAATCTTAAGAGAATTGCTTCTTGCGAAACTAAGAATGTTGGGCTTCGCTCAGTATTTCTTGTCCCGGTTGAGTTCTTATCTTTCTATGAGGGTAGTGTGTTTAGTCCCCTAATTTTCCTTCTATTTGTTGTCGACGTGGGTTTTAGCCTTTAACCGATGGTCGTTTGTTTTTTGATGACTATCCCTACATGTTTTTTCCCCTATTCATAGTGTTAGCGACTGTTATGCTTTACAAGACCGCATCAATTCATTTTATATTTTACATTTACCTTTCTAGCTCCTGATCTCTTGATCTGATCAGACGTTTACTTCTGTACTAGTTGAACCTGTGTTGAATCCTGTTGAATCCTGTATTAACTCTCCGTATTGTGCTCTGGTTCGTCGTATATTCGAATACACGAGCATCTTTTGAAGTCCTGCAGGTACCACTACGACATCACGAGTAGGGAAGATACAACAAACTTTCAACCCCTATTACTTTTGGGCACCAATATAGTCGCTGCTTTGCTCCGATACCACACTGCTCTATTCGTTTCTGGAGCACCTGGAAGTCCAGATCATGGAGACCAGACAAAAGCTGGCGCAAGTTATACTCACTACGAATCTACTTAGTGTTACCGTTGCGCTATTCTTATTATCCTTGATCCCTCTCTATGTTACTTAGTGTTACCGTTGCGCTATTCTTACTATCCTTGATCCCTTTCTATGTTTCCACCTAATTAATTTGTCCCCCGCGTAACACGCTACAATGGAAATGATCCACTGGTAATTTATTTAACCGCCGATTTGACTGACCAATTTGATAGTACTGTTTCACTTTTATTCTTTCGTTCTCGTCTTTTAATCCCTACCATGTAAATGTGTTATCTATATTACCTAACTGCTTCGTGTAATGGACGATAATTTTATTTTTACAAGCAAACAAATAGAAATTACACCAGCAAATTCCATAGGAAATATTTTTATTAAATCATGTGGAAATTTTGACCGATCAAATGACGTGCGAAAAAAAAAACAGCTAGAATTGTTTACATGGAAAGTCCTGCTTCTTCATAAGATTTGAAAATTTTCTCCACCGACCAGATATATGCCGCGGTTCGGATGTCCAAACAAAGTTGATGCTGCGATGCTACATTCATGATACCTTTTCCTGCCGTTTCTAGCACGAATTGTAGCCCGGACGTTACTACATCTGCCTCGCTGGCATGTTCGAAGTAATGCTTGAGATGTTTACTTGGAGTTACAGTAACGCAGACTCCGGCGCTTCGCAAGGAGTCTTGTACAGAAGTGAGCACTTCTCGCAAGTTTTGAGCCTCGTGACGAAATGATAGCTTACCGAAGGAGATATGATTAATGTTCTTCAGATATTCAAAATAAGACGCCGTTACACCACCTGCATTGCAGTAGAGATCCGGAATAACGAGAATGCGGCGTTCCTGAAGGATCTTATCGGCGGCAGGAGTGGTAGGACCGTTTGCTCCCTCAGCTATGATCTTAGCTTTTATATTTTTGGCATTTTCCGAGGTGATTGATTTTTCCATTGCTGCCGGTATGAGAATATCGCACTCTTCCAGCAACAAATCGCCATTAAATTCGTTTGCCTTTGGATATCCTTTGATTGTCTTCTGTTGGGTCTTGTATCGGCTGAGCGCTTTTATGTCAATGCCGGATTTGCAGTGCAACGAAACATCCTTCTCGATAATCCCGATCACTTTGCAGCCTGCCTTATGAAAATGTTCGGCAGCGTACTGCCCCACGTTTCCATAGCCCTGCACGATGACCGTTTTCCCCTCTAGTCCCGGTTCGAGTCCGATCTCGCGCATCCAACTGGCTTCGCGCGTGAAACAGTTGGTCGCAATGTACACACCTTTACCGGTAGCTTCTGTGCGGCCTCGTACACCACCCTGATTCAACGGCTTGCCGGTAACAACGGCCATCGTGTTGATGTCACGATGCCCAAACGTTTTTCCATACTGATCCGCTATCCATGACATTTCGCGCGACGTAGTCCCCATGTCTGGAGCGGGGACATCAATGCCTGGTCCGATGAAGTTCTTTTTCGCTAGTTCCACCGTGTAGCGCCTGGTGATGCTTTGCAATTCTTTTTCGCTATACTTAGCAGGGTCAATTATGATTCCACCCTTGGCTCCCCCAAACGGTACATTCACGCAGGCGCATTTGAAGGTCATTAGCGCTGAAAGTGCTTCAACTTCATCCTTGCACACATCTAGCGAGTATCGAATGCCTCCTTTCACCGGAAGCCGATGGAGGCAATGGTGGGCTCGAAATGCCGTCACCATTTCATACTGGCCATCGTCACGCACGAAAGGAAACTGGAACTCAAGTGTGCTGGAATTGTTGGAGATGATCTTCAATATTGCTTGCACTCTGTTGATACGCTTTTCCGCGGTCATCGAAGGATACTTGTTCATCGATTCAATCAGCTGTGGTTCGAGCACGATACACGCCTTGTGGAAACAATACTCTACCATCTTCGAAAACGGTGGATCGCGCTCGTTGGGAATGGCTTCGAGATGCTTGGGAATGGTGTGTGCTCCCCGCCGACACAGCTTGAAAGCCGCAACAAGACGTTGCATTTTCATGAATCAAACTGAATCAAACTGTACCAGATTTAACGAACAAAGGAATTCGTACGATTGTACACGTTCAGCACAGAACTTCACTACAAACTACACTGCAAAGCCTTCTAGGATGCAGACTAGTGACGAACCGAACAATGTATGCGGAACAATCGATTTAGACAGTCATCGAAGTATGCGTAGTATGCGTGTAACGAAGCAATCATAGCGTTCGTTGAAAGGTCAATTTATTTTATTCGTAATGCCAAACGTACAGGCCGCTCCTGCCTTTTTTGGACCGGAAGAAAATCTCAGTGCCGATGAGCGCGTTGAGCAGCGGCGTCGCCAACAGGCCGAAATTATTCGTTGGAAGTATCGGTATCAGAAGATAGATGCGATCAAACCGGGCGAAACAGTTGAAGCGTACCAGATAAGATGCTTAAACAAACGATTGGTTCATTTGGAGTGTGAGAAAGCTCAAAAAGAGCTTAAATTGAAAATATTTAATGCTCCTGTCCATCGCCGTGAGGCAGAAATTGTTCGTGGCTACATTTTACGCATGCTGGACGATGCCGTACGGTATGATAAGCAGATCGGAGCGGCCAAAACGGACATGAACGAGCTAATGTCACAAATAAAGCGCGCCAACAGTGAGCTAGAATGTGCAATCAAAGCAGTTCCCTCGGATTTTGTTTATGGGGAAGCACTGGAAAAATCACGCCTTGAGCTAACAGCAATTGAAAGCCGGCTTCATCATGCTCGCAAGTTAGAAGGCAAGTTGCATGCGGAAAATCGAAAACAGCGTAACGAAATAGAGAACATGTTATGCGAGCGGAAGCTTTATAATCAACAGTGGCAACAGTATGTAGTAGAACTCAACAGGAACCGGAAATTTTTGCTCGATATGATTGAACGGGCAACGTTGGCTTTCAACCAGGGTGAAGATCTCTGCTATCGGATCGATTCGCTTAAAGCTCAAGAAAGCCGCGATAAGCGGGTTCGTGTGCAGGAGATGATAGAGGTGGAACGACAGATTATAGGGACACGGTACGTCAACACTTTTTTGCGCACCAAAGGCTTTCAACGGTCTGTGGCGGAACTCGACCCAAGATTGGTTCGTAAGCGCAATTTGTTCAAGATGGCTCACCGAGATAGAATCGATCGTTTTGGCACGATCATCAATGATACGAAGCAATACTTGCGACTTGCTGCTATTGAGGGTGTTTTATTTGAAATAGAAAAACAGCAAGACAAGTACACGGCACTGTTTAGGTACATGAACATAACTAACGCCAAAATAGAAGAAGCTAATGGAATTGCACGTGATCTCGAAAAGGACAGCGAACGATTGCATGAAGGTGAGAAACGGAAAAGGTTCACGGATGAGCGGAACTTTAAGCAGGATATGCAACAACTACTCACTGCTCAGGAGCAATCGATGAAACTGAAGGAAGAAGTTTGCAAGCAACAGAATGCACTAGAAATGAAGCTAGCCATAGTTGAACAGTCTTTGTCGATGGTTGGATTTGATCTAGCGAAAATACACCAGCTTATGGTAGCAACTACCAGTGCCGATCGTGACCGTTTGACTGAGGAAAGCCTGATGAAAGCCCTATCTAGCATCGAGCGGAAGGTGCTGGAATTGGTACAGTTGAGTTCGGATCGCCCTTTGGTAGAGGACGACATGCCCATCAGCACCCTGTATGGAAGCCAACAGTGTGCAGAATGTGCCGAGGGCCAGGACGTGAATCAACACGACGAACGAATAGTACTACGGACTGAACATCAGAAGCTGTTGGAGAATGTACGAAACCGCGTAACGGCTCCGGAAATGCAATACCGGCTACACACACTAAGTCAGTGCAAACTTCCCCGATCGCGGATGCTTGTCAATAAGCGATACATGTAACAATCCGCTGGTTCGGTCTGTGACAGTTTATTGAAATCATATCCAGATTAGAAACATGAATACATTTAGTTGGCATTATTTGACTTTTCTTTCTTCGTGGCTTCGCCGTTCTCCCCCACATTTACATCGTAAGGGTAGTATCCAAACCCAGGGCCAGGGTAACCTGCGGCAGGGTAGGGTGCGTAGGGATACATCGGTCCTCCATTCGGTGGATAGTAAGGCGTATATGGGCCGGATCCGGATGGAGGAAAATATGGCCCACTACCTGTATTAGCTGGTCCCGCCGGGCCAGACACACCCGTAGATGGGAATATTCCTAATACGGGAGGTCTGATAAACGTTTGTTCATTTCCCTTGCTTCCTTGACATTTGTACATTCGGTTTAGCTTTTCCATATCGTTCCACGAAAATCCATCCCGCTGTCCCATTTGAGCACCTTTCAGAGGTTTCTGGAACGAAAATTTGGAATGAAAAAGAAGTACAGGTTTGTTCAGAAAACTGAGTAGACGTCATTTCAAAGCATGTCATGCAGAAGACGAAAGCGTATATGAGATATCGTATAATTTTATTATTGTAAAGAATAAAAGAAAACACATGTATGACTTTGTTTGTTCGTGATCGCTCATGAAATGAGGTAGTCAGTTTGGCATGCTGTTCACTATGCGAGTACGCTTGAACGGATGTCCATGGTTATTGGAAGCATTCGGATTCATCGCCGGTTTCCTTCCAGTGCATTTGTAGTAGTATTGGAGTCTTCCTCGCCGAATATACTTCCAATCAGGTTAACAATCGCACTTGCAACCTGTGCGCCAGGACGATTGTTGCCTGTCGGTTTTGAAGGACGCGTTGGTCGGCCAGGTCGCTGCGGCTGTGCATTAGATCCACCCGTGCCTGTACCAGCTGCCGACGATGTTCCCTTGCATCCATACATAGCATTCAGTTTGGTCAAATCGCTGCTGGAGAACTTACTTCGTTGGCCCATTTGATTACCACCGGCACGCTAGAATGAGTTTCTCATATGGATGATTGGTATCGGTATGCGAACGGTGCGAATGATGAACAAATGGCGTGAAGATAAGAGAAGGACGCACATGATACGATACAAAGAAGTTTTGTACACTATCAAGGGGAAAATTACTTTATTTGCATTATAAAACGGACACTAAAGCAAACCAAGAGATCAGATGAAGGTGGTTGTTGTTAGTTCGGGATGGATGTGTGTGTGTTCGATGTTCCGTGCCGAATATGTGCGTTACTTGCACCCGTACATGAGATTAATCTTGGCGAGATCACTCTTACTGAACTCGATGCGTTGGCCCATGGTACCAGAGAATGGTTTCTGTGTGTGAAAATGGGAAAATGTTTAAGCATGGTACGGTATGGTTGTGAGGATGGCGTACGTGCTCAATAGTGTGCTGCGGGATAAAGGTACATCTCCGTCTTCATCATCTGTGTGTTTACCTACCTTTGCCTCGATGGTGGACCTTCCGTTGGTGGAGAAAGCATTCGAGGAGTAATGCATGATGCTGCCATAATCGTATGATACCCCGAAATTATTGGTGGAACCTTTTGTTGCCTTTTCGAAATTGTTTTTCGTACCAGACTTGATGTTTTCGTACAGTATTTTCACCCAGTCGTCGCGATCTTCACGGTTTTGTTCGTGCAGAAACCCGAGTGCATGCATCATCTCGTGCATGACGGTACCGACGAGTGTAGTGCAGCCAGGAATCTGCAGATTAACCGCCTGTTTCCCTCCGACCATACCGACACTTGACCAGCAGCCAGTGTTTGAGGTCTCGAACGAAACGTAGTTCTTTTCACCCATGCGAGGGACGAAACGAATGCACGTTTTCGTGTGATACTCATTGATTGCCTGCTCGATCAACTGCATTCCTTTGGCGTCTGCAAAAAAGGGTAGCGGCAGGGGATGAGAGACGAAACACAAAACGAACGGTTTCACCAACAGCAAATACTTACCAAAGTTTCCCGAAATCACAAACGGTACCACACCCTTTGGCCAACGTGTAGCCGTATTCGATAGACCATTTCGTCCACCCGGCCGATCGATCAGTATGTCTCCCTCGACGTATGAACCCAGCTCCTCCACATTTCTGCTATCGGTGGCCGGATTATAGTTGGCCACCAATTTGCCCACCTCTTCATCTGGTTCACCGTAGAGGTCCGGCCCAAGATGGGATAAGTCTATCACGTCGCTCGACCCAGCAATACTGTTGTCCACGGTATCGTCATGCAAAATAACATTTGCCTGCGAATGCCCAACTACGAGCACCGCTATCGCCAACACACATAGCAAATACGCCCTGGCCATAATGCTAACACTAACCGTATTACAACACACCAGTGCTACAGGATCTTTTCCAAAAAGTGTTCGTGCTTGCGCTATTCTAACCAGCAGTAGCAAAGTTAGAGAGCCGATAGAACTGTAGAACGGTAAAGTCGTACACTGATTAAACTCCTTGAGCCATTCGTTCGTATTTATATATTGGCACCCGACTCTCCTTCAATTTTTCTGCCCCGGCACCATCGAAGGCCACAATAGCGTGGTCGAGGGTGGCGGTTAGGTTTACCGGTGTCCGTGGCGTACAGGTAATTCTGTCGATTTTATGCGTTATTCTTGGCACAGTCGGTTCCTGTTTTATTTCGTACACTCCAACACTTGCGTGTATGTTTGTAGTGCAGTTCAATCATTTTTTTTTGTTCACCCTGTCGAGTGACATCGAGTGCGTGGGTAGTGAATCAAGCTTACACTCGTGGCAGGTTTTCCACCTTGCCAAAAAAAAACAAAAGGTTCTAACGGGCCCATTACTCCACCATGCGCAAACCTACCTCGCGTAGCAAGTCGATTCAACATGGGTTGATGGTTCTGGGCCGTGGGTATCGTTTGTTGGTTTGATGTTGTTTCCCCCCAGTGAATCGCACAAGTCTGTCCCCAACGGCTGCACCATGACCGATAAGACAGACTCGAGTCGCTGCGCTTGATGCTTGAAGGTGCTAATAATGGTTCTATCGAATACTGATTCCACGACGTATAAATGTATTATCTGGAGTAATTAGTGTTATTATGCGTGTGTATAGCAGATGACCAGGCACGACCATCCATTATGCCGCAAATGCAATGTCTGCATCTTGACCTTCACATTCGTACCCGGTCAGGCATGGTGCATTGAGCTAGATCCGAATCGGGTGACCTCGATTTGTGCAATGGTGACCCAGGCTGGGTTGAGGCTGTTTGTTGGTATGTTTATGGTTTGTTCCTCTTGCTTCCCTAACATGGAGCTTCTTTTTCTTTAATTACTCATGATGATATTTGATTTGCCGCGCAGCTGTTGACATTTCGCGCTGCACTTCGCATAACTTTTGTGTGGTGCAAGGTGGTTTAAAAAGCATTAAAAAAATTTTCACCTACGAGTTAAGGATTTTTTCCATTGACCCCATTATTTTACGATTCGATTTAATTGTACAATTTTGGTCCGGAAGTGTAATGCGTCATGCGTTCGTGCAGAACATTTTTGCCTATTCCGCCAATGATAGAACAGGAAACAGCCGAAAACCGTACCGAACCGAGACCGAACAGGTTTGTAAAAAATCGGTTAAGTCATCTTTAGTGGAGTTGTGGAGTGCTTTTGTTGGCCAACAATGTACCAATCGCACGAGATGGGTCCCAGTCTTATCTGCTCTAGAACCGGCTTTGCTGCTAAGGCTTAAAGTTTTAGTGATTACGGAAGTGGTAACAAATTCGACTTCGATCATTCTCGTTCGTGGTATGTATGAAAAGCTGTTACCTAAACGCTACCCACTGCACTATCAGTTAAAATAATGCCGTAAATGATGCCGTAAATTGAATTAATTAACGCAATTCATTAACATCGACCAGAGTGAGGGAGACAACTTAACCAGGTGTTGAGGTGGGGCTCCCTGAACATTGAACTAGTTTCCTTTTTTTCACGTAAATCATTTCCTTACCTACAGACAAATGGTAGTACGTGAATGACACCAGAGCTGCACGTGTTGTGAATAGGTAAGAGAAAGAACACTAACTATTCTGAAGACGTATTAGTAAATGGCGAACTATAGCGTGTTTTTGCTCTTTGTTCCCGAATATCCTTATCCTTTTTTGGACATTACATGTACATGAATTTCTTTAAAAAAATCTTAATTTTTGAGCATTGCTATACGCAGAGGATCACGAAACACAGGCTTAGCCAAATAAAAGTCGAACAAATCGGATACATCGTTAAAAGCAGCGCACATGTCATTAATAGGATCGCTTTTTCCGAAATTAGTAGGATCACGCAAAACATGTAGTAATTGTCGAGCTCGAAAAGTTCTTGTTGGTGCCAAAAAGTTTGCTGAGCTTAAAATATTAGTCCCGTCTATAGAGTTGTCAAGAAGGCCGAATATAAACAGATATTGAGAAAATTTTCGATGAAGTGACAGTGACTGGAGACTTAATAATAAGCACCTAGCATCGTACGATGGGCGAGAGTCTCCATCCCTCCAGAGGTGAAGTCTGATCGCGTATCTTGTAAGCTTTCGCTGCATTGTTTCGATACGTGCTGACCACATTTCTGCTGAAGGGCTCCAGAGAATGCTACCGTACTCAAGGACAGATCTAACTAGGGAACAATAAAAGGCTTTCGATTGATTCGATTTGTGGCCTGAAATTCTGAACACGGTGATCAAGTAAGATACATAAGTCGCGAATACAGCAAATACGTTTAATCATCTGATTTTCTATATAGTTGTCAAGGAATATATTATGTTTAGTTCTGGCAAATGATATTACGCAACATTTATCAACACATAACGATAAACTGTTTCTTAGACACCACGAACTGAAGAGATTTAGGACTTGTTGTAATCGTTGGCAGTCATGTATGACTCTCACTTCGGTGAAAAGTTTATCGTCTTCAGCGAATAATAGAACCTCAGGTTTCGATAATAATTTGGCAGCATCATTGATGTATGGCAAAAATAGCAGTGGTCCCAGATTACTTCCTTGAGGGTCACCGGAGGTGCACGAGATTCTACGAGACAGTTTGTTGTTCATCTTAACTTGATATGAACGATCGTAACCATCTTACAGCATTTAGCGAAAGTTCGATCTTTTCTAGTTTCGCTAGGAGTATGTTACGCGAGATCGAATCGTCTTTCTTATGTATGGGCATTATCCAAGAAGATTTCCATGCATCAGGAATGGCTCCAACTTGAAGAGATGCATTAAAGATGTCTGTCAACAATGGTGCAATAGTGTCGCATCAACAAATCAGAACAATAGCTGGGATTCCATCCGGACCAGGATTAGTTGATGGTTTAAGGCGTTTTATACATTCAACTACCGAGGCACGATCGACCACTGGAAAACCAAAGTTCAATATATGCGCTGGGGTGTCAGTAATCGCTGCGTTTATCGAGGATGGGTCTAGTAATGCAGCTGTGAATTTATTCTCAAATCTTCTAGCAAATAGCTCGAAGATTTCATCGGTAGAAGTTACCTTTTTACGATCAAAAGACACCACATGTGGTATTGAGTTTTTCGATCGTTTAGAGCTTATGTACTTCCTAAATCTTCTTGGGTGTGATGACAAATTGTGCTCCACATTATTAAGATAACAAGTATGTCGAAATCGATTTTATCTACGGTATGCATTATTTATTTATTTTTTTTTTATTCATTAAGAACGGCCAGGCCGTATTGCTTATTATAATAGATAATGCAATTCACATTGGTTTAGAGACATTTCCTTCTCCAAATACGGTATGCATTATATGTCAAAGAGAAACGATGAAACGACAATGCAGCTCTTGTTCGCTGATGATAACGCTGAGGTGGCGATTTAGCTCGTCGGAGTCTAATAAGATGAGAGTTGGTCCAAGCTGGAGAACGCCTTGGTTGAAGACATGGGACACAAACAGTAAATGATCGTCGATTGACGTGAAGTTCTGATTAGTCAAATTCTGATGCTTGAGATTGAATCATAGATGCAAGTGAATTGAAATCCGTTCTCGAAAAATCAAAACGATTAGCTGGTTTAGTACGCGGTATTTGCTTATATGACTTTGTTGAAATTGGCCATGCGAGGGCTGGATGATAAAGGTCAGGATGGATTATGGGTGAGTCAGATAAAAGAACAGGTGTAACAGCTATTCCAGCAGTCAGGTTGGCATAAACTAAATACAATTGTCGTCCAGAAGTATTGGTAACACCACTTATTTGATAAACTCCATTGCTGGTCAATCCTTCCACATACGCAATGTTGAGCATCGTACGCGTGATTGGTTCATAGTACATTGATGACGAGAGAGCAGATCCACCGTCAGGTGCCCATGTGTGCGGGAGTTGCCAGACAATGTTTGGTTGGTTGCAATCTCCTACAAGTAGAAGCATATCGTTCGTTTTTATTCTGTCTAAAGCACTGTTGATGTGTTCGTGAAGAATATCGATCTTATCTCTGTTGTTAGCTTTATTTGGCGGGATGTATACTGCTCCCATGAATATTGTGGGGCCACGTAATACTTCATAGCGATAATTAGAGAACAATGCCGTTGTCTAGCGATGTTTCAGTAAGGATAATCAGGTTGAATTCGATTTCACTGAGTGACATCCGAAGCTCGTTCAATTTCGTGCGTAATCCCCGCACATTCTAGTAGCAAACAATGATTTAAACAGATATCAAGAAGCATGAAACGCCGTATATATCAATAACGGTAAATCTATAAGAGAAATGGGTACCTGCAGTATACTTGCAAAATCAATCCCTAAAACGCCAAGCAAGTCTTTACGTGACTACCAAAATTTTGCAACAAATTGCAATTGAAGACCAACCCAAATAAGTGCGAAGTCATATGTTTTACTCGTTCCACCAGTAGTGATAAAGTACTCAACAGATATCTTCAATTGAATTTAGTAGCTAAACCATGGCACGTACAAGTGCTTAGGCTCAAGTTCATTGGAGGTCCCTGGCGGAGTGGCAGTTGGCCCCAAACATTATAATTCTTTGACGAATTATTACCTAAACGACGAGTCTCCCCTAACTAGCGAGG
>KI422529.1:0-82454 GCA_000473375.1 Anopheles culicifacies | reverse complement strand
TACTTATATATCTATATATCATTATTATGTTATGTTTGACAATCGTGAACCTGTCTCTGCCTGTCCATTATCAGCGTTATTCAATTTTTGTGTTATTTTTCCTTTTTTTTGTGTTTTGTCTCATCTGCTAATGGGCTTTCGGCATATATGCGCCTTATTTTTTCGTGTGATCCCTTTCTTCTCTTTTACACACACACACACACTCCTCTATGTCAACGTCTACTCACCACATATAATTACATCGTTTGATAATGCAACCCCCAAACGATCGAAACGGGTGCGGGTAAAATAATAATTCGTCAACATCCACCAACCACTCTAGCGGCGGAGCGTCATTTAATTGTGTGTTCCGTTCGGTTTGCTTAACAGAACACAAACACACGCTTAGAATTAAATTTTGAAGCTGCTGTATGTTTTTTACACATTATACAGAACATATAATGTTTACTTAATGTTTTATTCCAATCTCGTGTACACAACTCCATCTCTCGCCATCTCTCGTTCGCTTACTACTTGCTTGTAGGATAGTTATGTCGATCAAAAAATTATATTTTTTGTCGTCCGTTCATCAGCTTCCGTTTTGTTTTTATTTTTCGCGCGAGACCGATTGTAAAGCAATCATTTAGCCTTACCCGGTGCACTGTTGTGTTTGTGGTGTATCGGGGTTTCGATGCGCATGTTTATACTGTGTCTGTTTTTCAACTTTTCATACTCAGGCACAACAGACACACACGTGCACAAAAGACTGTTAAACGACCGCGGAACACATTTGTTCCTTAAATTTCAACTACCAGTCACCAGAAACGATCTTCATCTTATCTGTATGTTTCCCAACTCTCGAAAACGATCGACATCCGACAATTTACTTTTGTTACACTTTGTTACACTTATTAGTTTGTAGCTTCAACCATTCCGCCAATAACTTCAACTTGTTATTTTTTTTTTTAATTCTTATCTTTCGTTTCGATCGTTTTCCTACTGCACGAGGCACGCACGTACCTGCCCGTATATGCGAATGTTTTCAGAAACAAGAAAAATCCTAAAATACAAGATTTTAGATTGCTTCTGTACATCGTCGTCATAGGGCTGTGATTTTGTCTTGTGTTGAATTAAGATGGCGCTTAACCGTACACCACCGGTAAAGAGTTCCTTGGGATTTAGTACTGTCATTGATCGTAAGTCACAAAAAGGTGCGAGTGAAAGGAGCGAGAGAAAAGAGAAGGTATTAAACCAATCCCTTCTTGCTCGCCAGATCACTTGCCGACTCTTATTCTCAGCCATTGTATCAAAACAGTTTAAAATTGTACCCATTTTGTTTTGCAATTATCTATGTACACTGTATAACCCGAATGGTCATGGTTAACTTATGGTACTTTCGTAAATGGACAGCATCAACCGAATGATGAAGTTGTTGCTACCGATTTAGGAAAGAATAAATGATAGGCTAGTAACAGTTCGAATAATGATAGACAAACTAAATAATATTAGGTTCCACGCGTGGTGGTTTCGTTGGATTTCCCCATATCTACCCAATTTTTGCAATTAAGTCACCTTATGAGAGAAACACAACTACCGAACACTTCTATCAGCTTCATAATGTCTTTGTGTTTCTGTCATACGGGGTGCGCGCCTCATACGGAAACGGATTCGTCTATCGCAACAACACTGATGAAAATCTTTCCGGTGATCGGTCTACAGTTCGCGGAGCCAAATAATTTGAAGAAGAAATACGAGTAGCTACCATACGGGAAATGGAAAACAAAAAGGGCTGGCTTATTACCAGCATGGAGATAATTTAGGGCAAACATAATTTACGGTCATACTACTGTCCTTTGCTTCCTTGTGGCTACTACACCCGTGAAACAGGACGTTCCTATCGACGGTTTTAACATCAACTACATCCAGTTATACAGCTTCGTAAAAGGTCACACGGTTGTTCTCGTATCGTAGATTGTTCTTAAGTTACGATGTCGATAAATTTCTATGGGTATATCGTCTTACTTAACATATCGCCGCCTTCACTGCTAATTACGTTATTACGTTCTACAATAATTTTGTGTGTCTGCGTGTAATTCGTCGGTTTGCGGGATTCATAATTTTTAGTAGTGTTTTTTCTTCTTCTATTTTGCCAATTACTTTTACAAATGCTCACCAGCCACACTGTGTGCCGCAACGAAGACAAAAAACATGTACATCCATTCATCCCTTTTCCTTAAATTTCGGATTTATCCATGTTAGTTTGTTCACCTGTACCTATTTGTAGGTGCACTTCTGCTCGCAATATTCGAGAAAAGCTTTGCACCATATAAAGTACAGTGGCAATAGGTAATTATAAACAACCACTAACATACATATATCCACCACTACAAAGTTTATAATGTAAAAGATCTTCGAAACAATCGAAAACACAGCAGTTTGTTTGTGTAAACTCAAAAGTAGTCCTCAGTATTCAATTGAAAGAATGTACAGAACTGGTGCTTTATCTATGTTGTAGTTATTTCCTGTCGCATAGCTTGTTTTGTGATAAAAATATGTCCAATTTCTAACTGTACATGGATGAGTGTATTCTCGTCATATGCTGTGTGCATTTCTTACGCGAAAAAGAGTAAATCTCTCATACCCGAAACGGAACCATACCATCTATCTGCTGGCGTACAATGGAACACAGTCGAAAAGGGAACTCAACAAACCCGAATCATTCTCGTTTCATGCAATCATTCATACGTTTTCGCTCTCGCTTCATCACCATTCATCATTTGCGTGGCTATGATTATGAATTCGCGTACAAATTTTACTTAGCGTTGCATGTATGTGTGAGACACAAGCTGCATTTCTTTACAAAAAATAACTCCCCTGTTATACTTGCTCAGTTCGCACTATTCGATTCACGGCTACCGGCCACAGCAGACGGATCGTTATTAGTTGTAGTGAGTGTAATATCTATTTCCATTATATTCGAACAGTCTATTCTATCCATTGCCAGTACATTGCCGTCCACGCAATCTTCAATCTTGCGCTTTTTCGATTCAATTTCGCAAACCTCGCGAGACTCAGTGTTGGCCGCGACCGTTACAATGGTATGGGGGGCAATTGTAGTATTAACCACCGCTACTGCCGCAGTCGCAGTAGGGGTGTTGGTTCTAATAGTACTTTTAAAATTACTCATAGTTATGCTATCCGCCGCCCCAGATGATGCTGATTGATGGCGTTGTTTATAAGGATGGTGCGCAGTTAAAGCCGAATGGTGCTATGCTATTCTTGCCCTCTTTTGTGCCGGACTACTGCTATCGTCGTCTTCGTCATCTTCATCGGAATCACCTTCGTAGTCAACGAGACCCTGAAAATGAAAGTTAGTACAGATAGTACACACGTTAAGAATCTCATTAAGGAAAAAATAAGAGCGAGTTCATTCTTTCAAAAGAGTAGTTATTCTCATCTCTAGTACACATGTATGATGTACTATGACCCTATCCCCCAAGTCTCAATTAAGGAAGATCTCCCCATACGGAATAAACTAACAATTTGATAGGCGTGCAACAAGTTACCTTTTTCAAACCACTAACCATGGTTGTGTGTGTTGCAGAACCGGAGGACTGGTTTGCCTGGAACGGTAGATCAGCAGTGCCATCGGTCGGTTGTTCAACGGCAGGTGCAGAGTCGAGAATTGGATTAGCCAACAGGGTTGTACCCATGTTCACCATTTCAACATCATTCGCATTGTCGCTTCCAGCAACTTGTGGCTTTTCCGTAGTTTTATCCGTACCAGATTGTCCAGAGTGTCTCTGATCGACATCCGCATCACCCTCATCTTCGACCAGTGTGGTACGCGGCACACCTGCACTCATGTCTGCATCAGTACCATGCGCTGGATTGCACTGTGCACCCTCTTGTGCACGGTGGTCTGACAATCCGTCCGCGGACAATCGCTTGGAAGCTGCTTCTTCCACACTTGCACCGAGAGATTCGACACCTTTCAGAGAACTGCTGCTGTTAACGGCAATCGTACTGTTATCGAGATCACTGTTGTCTACATTTACAGCACCGGATGAACAGTCTGGTGCCACCGTGGCGTCGTTATAGGAGGAACACGTTTCGGTGACCGGAATGGACGACAATGTGGAGGAAGTTGTCGTTTCACAGGTAGTACTTCTGTGAATGGGTGCAACGGAGGCGGAAGTGCTTTCTACATCTCCAACCGAACTCGAAACAGTCGTCGTCGATTGAAGCTGGTACACGGATGAAAATTCGTTCTCAGCAAGCGCACTCACCACCAAGCTGTTGGCATCATCCAGTGCTGATTCGTCCGCTGGCGTCAGATTTGCACTGCTGGTGGTACCATCCTCCTCAAGCCCACGATGTTCTTTATGATGAAGATGGTCGTGATTTGCTTCCCCTAGAGAACCGACATGTTCAACCGAAACGGACGACGATGACGACGACTGAAGGCCATTATTATTTGCTACGGCCGCAGCAGCGGCAGCAGCAGCAGCAGCTGCAGCTTGCGCCACCGCATGTGAAAGACAATTTGGATCCAGCGATGATGACTGAAGGTGAGTCGTCGACGATGCCACAACACTGCCGCTTTCATCGTTGCCCTCGGTACCATTGTTGATGTTTAACATGTGTGAGGTTGCTGCCACATCGTCCGCAGACGTTGCCGTGGCAGTCACACCGCCATGCATCTGAGACGATAGCTGATGCGTTTGTGCCGTTGAGACTGCGCCACTGCCATACTTTGGACCGTTCAGGTTACTGGCTGTTTCCATCGCTTTCTTTTCAAACATTTTACCTACACAAACAAATCGAAATAGCGTGTTAAATGATGCCAAGCGTTTATAAAAAGCGCTCATCAGTCTACTTACCGATCGTTGAATCTAGCTCCGGTGTCCCCGATTTACCAGCACTTTCGGCATAATCCTCCTCTTCATTGAACCATATTTCTTCGTCCTCATCCATCTGTCGCTGGTCCCTTCGATAACGGTTGCTGTTGCGTAGAATCGATGGAACACTAGAATAATAGAAAGCATAATGGATATCGTGGATATTACGTCTTACTCACAATCACTTCTACCCTTAAGTGTACAGTTCTAAAACCAGTCAACTAACCTTTCCAAATTTCCTTTCTCCTTTTCCTTCAGCCTGTCCTGCTGCTGATCGTATTTGCTTTTCAGTGTTTTAAACGTCTGAACGTACTGTACGTCATCGAAGAACTTGCCAAAGGTTTCTACAAAGTACGTATACAACGATTTGATGTCTTCTAGTCGAATAAACTCGAACAGTTCCAAAATTGCCGACTCCAGCAGATTGTAACGACTATCGTTGCGAATGAACGCTTCCACAATCGGAGCGAACAAATTCCCCTTCACAATGTGCCTAAAGGGACAGAAGAGCATTGGAAAAATTATTACTTCTCCTTACATACCACGGACTGGATGCTTTGCTGAATGCATCTACAACACACACAAATCTACACAACACTACGCATGTGTTTACTACACTACTCGCCTGTTGTAAAATTCATCCTTTAGTGAAATTATTTTGCGAAGAAATCTGAGCGCTCCTAAAACGAGGAAAGTGTGCGCGCTGTTCATCAGTACCAAAACCTTCCGCAACAGATCCTTGTTGATGATACAGTTTTTGATGTGGTAGGTGTGATGTTCCACACAAAAAGACAAAATGTCTAGTACCACGCTCAGCAGCTGAACCACATGATAGTCCTCGTTGGTCGGCTTATCGGATTGCGTGTGTCGCAAGAGTGGAGCTATAGACAAATTAAAAGAAAGCGAAGACACACACGATTAGTGATAATGCACCGTTTGTGTTAATCCCACCCATAACTCACCAATTAACGTTTGTATACTGTGCTTGTAGAAGAAGTTAAGGAAATCCGACTTTTCGGACTTATTGGCCGAGCTTAGCATGTTTTCCGGATCGAGCAGAATCCGCAGCACGGTTATCAGCTGTACAGCACCACCCACCTCCGGTTCTGAATCGGATAGCAACTGCTCAATCGCAATATTAATCAACGTTTGGTCCTGAAATAATGTAACAATTTATGTTTATGAGAAACAAACATTCAAACGAAACCGTAACGACGGTTACCTCATCCGAGTCAGAATTATTGTACTGCTGCAGTGTGTAGTCCCGCACAACGGACGGTGAATATTCAACTATCGTTGAAAGAATGTCGATTGAGGCGGCTTTCGTTCGCTTTTCGTTGATGGCCAGCGTTATCTCAAGCGCCGGCAGCACACCGAGGCTTATGAGCGTCTTAAAAAACGTTTCCTTCCCCTGGGGCTGCAAGTACTGTGCAAAGTTACAAAACTCCTTCAAAAACAGAATACTGTCTCGCCGTTTCGAATCTGGAGTTTGCGGATCCGTCAGCAGCGCAAACAGATCGTCCAGAAACTTGTCGTCCTCTTGGATGAGTGTTACGATTTCCACCTTGTTGAAGAAGATGAACGACGATAGCGTATTCAGCATGTTGTCCTCAAAGACGGACGGCGTCGGCAGTACGATATCCTGTATGTACTGTACCCGGAACGTCTGGTGTATCTTTGCCAGCAGGTCGGCGTTGCGGATCGGTATTGCTTCGCGAAACTTTACCAATTTCTTCAGATACTGGCGATGATTCTTCGGCGGATTGCCAGACGGATCATACTCGAGGCAACCCACCACATCAAATATCGTATCCTCGGCGAACATAATCTCAAACAGACCATTTTTATTCAGCAGGAAGATGTTCTTGAAGATCTCGTACAAATAGTGTAATCCTTCCTGGTTGTCCAAATCTTCACATACGCGAAACAAAGCGAGCAGTTTTTTGATATAATTTTCCGATTCGATAGCCTGCGCTAACTTATCCTTCCGGATTGCCGAAGTTAGTGCGCTGGCTATTACCTCCGAAATGTCCTCCAACCGGATAAGCTCACAAGGCGGAAGTTCAATCGGTGGAGCCGAATCGGACATATCCTCGAACCGCTCATCTTCCGATTCTTCGACCGATTCTTGTGTGATTTCTACAGAAGGATCTTTCCCTTGCACCTGCGATATTTGCAGAGAACGGTCAACATTATAAACGATCATTAATTATTTGACAAACGAACACTTTTCATACAAAGCGCTGTAAATATGCAAACGAACTTACCTGACAAATTTTCTCCCATATTTCGTCACATCCTGCCTTTTCTTGGAAGCTAAGAGCCAAATCAAAATTATCACCCTCGCTCCAAACGATGAGTGTGTCCTGTTGTTTGTGATATGTTGTGTCCGGATGGATCTTGCTTTCGAGCAGCATCGATCCATCGTTTTCTGCATGCACAAGCAGTGACACGCCTATACCGCCAAAAAGGTAACAATAGAATCGATCAGAATCGATCAAGAACTGTGCTATAGAAATGGTATGGCTTACCTTTGACGCGATCGACATAACTGGATGTGACATGACCTGTTCCTCGGTCATCCCACTGACGATCTGCATTCAGAGCATATAGCTTAACGCGCCTTCTCGTGTCTGTTGTCATGTTGCGTCGACTGCTGTTAACACTATAGTGCACTGGGCCGTTACTATGATTTCTCCCGATTCTTCTACAGAAATTCGAACTCGAAACTAAGCGTTTGGTACTGTTATTGCCTATATTGCTACTACAGCCCAGATGCTCTTCAACGTTGCTGGATACTGCTCGCTGTTGACGGTGATAACGTTGCTGATGTCTAAGCTGCCTGTTACCGTATTCACGACGTTTATATCCTTGTACCTGTCGATGCAGCTCCTGTTGCCGGTTGGTACAAAAATCGAACGTCGAAAGGGAGGAAGGTTTTTTCCTTCGTTTCTTCAGTATTTTGCAGTCAACGGGTTTCTCGCTGTTATCAATTGTTGCCGTTTCAACTGCACTGAATGCGTTCGTTTGCTTGCGTTACTTTCCTTTCCTTTTACACCGCGAAGAAATTAATTCTCCTTAGTAAGATGGCTGGATATAACTATGGAAACGTTAGCAAATTAATCCTTTTCCAGATATAGAACGTTTTTCCGGTATCTAGTGTCACTTGTGATGAACGAAAGCGTAGTTTTGGTTATGAACGCGAATACACATATACAAACGCACACACATTCGTCAATTTGTCGTCGTATTGTCACATCCGCTTATCGTACACAACAACAGTAGCGTATGTGGGGTGATACGAGTTCTATAACACTGCGCCACAATCGAAACAATGGTAAATTCGATATTTGTAAACGGATGATCGTCCTGCAAAGAGGAAAGGAAATTTTATTAGGACACACATACTGAAACATTAAATTAAACGTTCGTAAAGAACCGAAAGAACCACGTGCATTAGCATATGCACAACGGTAAAATAATCAATTTATTCACCACGCTATTGCATTAACAGCAATACATAAATACATAATAGTAGTACCATACAACGCATTCACCAAAATGATGTGTTTGTAGCGAGAAGAGGTACACGCTAGCTGTTTACGATTGCCAGTTTGTTTATTATTTGCCGATACCGTTCTGCACATTGCGGCACAAACAGCAGAAGAAAAAAGCTACGCGAAAATGACACACAACCACACTCACTCACTCATTCATTCATTCACCCATTCATACGGCGACCGGTAAGCGGGATCATTCATATGATTGATATTTAGTTATACTAAGCGATAAAAAAAACTCGTTTCACATAGATTTGCACACGGAATATGCAGTGCTCAAACACACGATGCATAAAGATCGGTATTATTATTATAAGTGAGTACTATTTACTCTTTTTTCACAAACAAAAGATATTTCTCTTGTAATGTTATGGCACAATTCATTCCGAAAACGACACAACTTACTGGCAGCAAACATTGATTAATCCTACATACTGTTGCGCGTACACTGAACGTACAAACGCATACCACAATACAGAATTAGAACCACATAGTGGATTTAAACAATGCCTACATACGGTCGTTTAATTTGTAGCGGAGATATCTTATTGATAGATTATAGTTTTATCCTTATCTCGGATTAGAGCCCAATGTACGTTTTAAGGAAACACGTTCCTACCGTGAAATCTGATTCTGTTTTATCGTAAAAACAGACTATGAAGGACACACATGCATCACACGACATAGAAAAAGAAAACCTTTCGTCCAACCAAAACAGGTTTTATTGATGCTGCTGCTGTTGCCGCTGTCCAGCAACCACAAAACCATTGGAGAATTTCTCTTTTATTTTCTACAGACATAATAGAGCAAGACGGCAAGTGGTCATCGAAGAACGCCAACGCGCTCTTGTATGGTACGCGGCACAGAACTGATAAATGCGGAGTTAATACAACAAATTAGCGCTTGCCCTTTTATAAAATATTTCATTATGAATTAAAATCTGCCTAAAAATATGACAAGATTATCCGATGTAAGAATTGTCGGCTGTTCCATTCCAGCCCTTCCTTTTCGACCAACAAGAACAACAAAAAGCCCAACGTCAACTGACCTTCAGGAAAACTGATAAACAACGTCAAAACAAGATGGCAACACACTTGGCTCGGACACACTCCAATGGAGAGCACCACCAACAGCATTCAGCAAAGTGGCCCACAGTGCCTAACCAAGCGACCGACAGCACTTTCGAACCCGTGTGCCGGTCATGCACGCACACATTCATCTCAATTCATTGCTCAATGCTGCTGCTGTCGCGGAAACGACGGAATCATTGTTTCTCATGTGCCTCTTCACGACTCTTGCAGATGATTCATACGAAAGTATGCAACAGAATTGCGCCGATTCGGACCCGGTTAGGACCACGACCACAAAAGAAAACATTCTCGAAGACGTACTCTGGAATAT
This sequence comes from Anopheles culicifacies, assembly GCA_000473375.1. Classification (NCBI taxonomy): domain Eukaryota; kingdom Metazoa; phylum Arthropoda; class Insecta; order Diptera; family Culicidae; genus Anopheles; species Anopheles culicifacies. Next base: position 72,613 of record KI422529.1, on the reverse strand, counting down.
GTAATCGCGAAACTTTCTGATGTTTAGACTTGTTGTTCAGATCAAACCAGGAGGAAAAGAAATTCATTTAATGCGCCGCACACGTATAGTTTCTCCGTTGTACGTGTAGCCGGATGGAATATTTCACCAATACATTCAGATTTAGAGGGCGCGAGAGGCCGCTTTCTAAGCGGAAAAAACGCTTCTTTATGTAGTAAAAGAAGTAATACACAAATCAACTGTGTACTATTGTTATTTTTCCTCGTTTCCTACCAACAGTCCCCATAATGTTCAGGGCATGTGCCGTTTTGATAGAAAATAGCTTCGTTGTGGCAAAGAATTAAGCCTAAAAAACAACGAAAGATGGTAAAAATATGAAAATATTGCACATGATTCATGCGATGTGATGCTTTATGCTATTTTAGGCCAAGGTAATTCAGTGATTTAGTCTTGGCGAGCGGCAAATTACTCGCTGCTGATCCAACTTCAAAAATGCATCCCCAAAATATGAGGACAATGCAATGATGCACATTCGTTGCCACTGTGTACTACACTACTGCCAGAATGTTGCCGTTATCCGTTTTTATCTCCATCAAGTTAACAGGCGCCAAATTTTCCATTAACGATCGGTTTCACGAACAAGATTACGTACGTAATGTGGCAAACTTGGTTTAGACAGTGCGTCATTTACGAAGGAGGGTGTGACGAATAATAGGGTTTCTGGGCTTGTGTCTTTTCGCCGCGTCGACTGAAATATAGGCTGCGGCCACGGAAACTGCAGCGTGCCATGCTGCAGGACAAAGTGCAAAACTCGACGTGAAAAACACAACTTTGCAGCGTCAGTTCGACTGCACGAATTGGCAGAAAGGTTCAGGATATCGGCTCTTCTTGTCACACCTATGGTTTCAACCAGCCGTGACACACGCGTTTTCTTCTATCCCTTGAAATCTTATTCACTTCATTCCAAACATAACACACAAACACATCCCTACGCATGAATAGAGCTGTATCACCGTTGGATTAATCACCCCGTCATCATTTTCGCTACCTTTTCCGATACAGTAATATTCATGCAGGTGGATGAAAATTTCACTTATACCATTCTATGCTGCTAAAGCATCATAGGGGATGAAGTAATTCATCAAACTTTTGAGGTTTAAAACCAAAAACGATTTAATTAGTTCTTCTTTTTCGATGCTGGAACATGCCCTGTTCACGTACACACTGCCCCATCTGTGCACAATCGCACACATACTCTCGCACGTTTCCGTGTAGCAAGCGCTCGCTCGCAGACTTCACGCCAAACACAACACACGCGCGCGTCAGCACAGACACCCCATGCATTCACACACATTCACTCACACAAACGCGCTGCCATCGGAGGACGTTGAATTATTCTGCTAGGTTTTCTTCTTCATTCACACGCACCGGGAACTAACCGTAAGCATTGTAAATTACGCGAAACCCAAGCTAACCAACCATCACCATACTGCACCACACAGAACTTATGATCGAGAAGGAGCATAATTTTCCCTCATCACCAATAATGGTAGTTTCGGAGGTTACGGAACATGTTTGGAGTTATTGGGCTAGATTTCTAAGCATTAATTCCATGTACCGAACGACGCAGAACTTGTTTGTTCGGCAGGGAAACACAAATCAAGCCGTATTGATTGGGAAATACACGTCCCTAATCATACGAAATCTATTAGGACAAACGACATTTACTTCACGCCACCTTCTAAAACTGGACACACACTGCTCTGGGGTGAGGAAGAGAAGAATAAGAACAACTAGCAAAGAAAATAGAGACTCACACTACGTGCGCTCGACCTCGGCAACGGCAGACGCACTGCTCCGGATGAACCCGGCCGCTATCCTCAGGCCGGCCGCAAGAGCTATGTAGTACAGCGTATGCTGTTCGGTTCCGGGGAATACTCGCACACTTGTCCTTTGTTTGATTGCGCGTTTCACCACCAAACGGACGTCCTTCCGCGTAACGGGTGCCAACGAGGACGTACCGTTCGGGGAAAAAAAATCACCTTTTGTCTGCGCTTATGCTACCTGCTCACTTGGCCCTGCTGTATTGCTTTACAAAATTCTTTCCCGTTCCGTAATGCTCCGAAACAGCAACGGTTTGCGAGTGGTCTCAGTGTTTGCTGCTTGCCTCTTCGGTAAAATCACGCCGGCAAATCGATATCACGAATTCTGGTTCTGGTTAGTTTTCCGTTTTAAAACTCGCGAATCTGGCTATCACAACATTTACACCGCCATATTGGATTTCTTCTCGTTTTCGCCTACTGCAGCGCTTTGGTTTTAGCTTTTTGCATTCACTGCTCGATTCTACTCGATCAAACCTAGGGCTGGCAACACTGTCGAACTAAAATTTCGAGCACCGCTTTTGTGCAGTTGACAGTTCAAGAATATTTTCATTTCAGCAAACGAAGCAGTTTCGGAAAATTTATGAAATAAAAACCCCTTTTTTATGTGCATTGCAACATCGCTTATGCTCTTTATGCTTCGTATTTTTAATAAGTTTTTTGGAAATATTTTTTATTCGTTTCGTTTTGCCCTCATTTGTTCGGTGTTGGTTTTATTCGTGTTTTGCCGGTTACCCCGGATAATGGGAAGAGCATTGAGTCTGCTTCTTGTCCGTCTTGTGATTCTTCTCGTATTGTGTTTTTGTTTTACTGTTCCGTGGTTTTACAATTTGCAACCATACGCCTACTTACTGACCCGTCCAATGTCTTGATCCCGTTGCCCAAAATGGTGCTCCTTTGGACGAGTGCTGGAAAACAAATTCATGTTAAGATAGTTCACAAATCGGACAGCGTTTTGCAACTTTCTGTGGAAAATGTAGAGGCACATCGCGAACGACACGCACTGCTCATTCTGGAGCTAGGAGCTCTATTTTGTTTTGCAGTTTGTGTTTTCCTCTTCAGGTTGACCACACTGCATGCCCTGTTTGTGTTGCCCATTGCGACTCTTGCATACTTGTACAACAATGTTATAAAATCAGAAAGTTTGGTCCTGATTAAGGATTTTGCGATGCAATGTTCAACTACCTATGCCAGTGGCACGGTGCGCAACGCTCTCATACCGATAGAATATGTTCAGGATGTTGTAATTAACGAAGTATTTTATAATGTAACAACCGTTCTTGTGTTCTAAAGTTATCTTAAAAACAAGCTTTTAACTCAATGATCTTCTTCCAGCTGAAGGTAATCTTCGTATTGCAAGTTCTTACAAAAGGGAATTTATTCCGCAAGAAACCGGTCATAAGTCTATTGCAGGCAAGTACTCTTAATTTACATATTAGGTCTAACTGGTTTAAATTCGAATATAACCCTCCCAATGAAACAGCATCTCAAACCCGGACTACCGTGCTTAAAAATTATCTACCACGAGCTACACACCGTCCTAGAGCTGCAGGATTGTTGACGACCGTACATCGTTGCTGCCTTTTGTCGGGAACAGTTTGTGCAGAATGTTTAACATATTGTTCACTTCATGAACATCGGATGTTGCATCTGAAGGAGGAAATATTTGTTTCGATACCCTGTCTATCTTCTTCAGCTCTTGAACTGGTTGTTTGGGTACAATAACATCTGTTTCAACCTGTGTTGAACCACAAACAAGAAGAAATTTTGATTGAAACACAACAAAACGTGTACAATAAACAAATGTTGTATAACTTACAATCTGTTGATATTCTATTTCGCATTCTTTAAGCAGCATCTTTTTATACAGTGTCGGAATATTCACCCGCAGTGTGACGACTGCATCTTGTAGATTACGAATTTCTTCTGATACTTCTGTATGCAATTCAGAAATAGATTAAATCGTAGGATAATAGTACCAAGATAGCATATTTTGAAGACCAACATACCCATTTCGTGATAATAAATCGTTTCCAAAGGTAAATATGCGCACGAATACGTATTCTAGACGGTTTGGCTCGCGAATAAGAAAAATCAACATAAACAACAATCAAATGCAAACGGTCGCAGAACGTCAAATGGTGGACCGTTTATAATAGGTAGTTTGTAGTTCTATCCCGTTGCTAGCCGATCCATTTCATGAAGCAAATTTACACACAGCGCAAAATACAGATTACGTAAATTGAAATATTGTGATGCTCTGTTGGTATATCCTTTATTAATAAAGCATCTATTTCTTTTTTTTTGCATCTGCGTGGTAAACTGAAGTTTTCTCGCCGCTAGTTCTTCGTGTGTGTTATGAACGCGATACATTTCGTGAGGCACATAGAAAAGTGGAACGTGTGCCTCATGTGAACTGATTGTGTCTCGAAATGTGAACAACACGTGCCGGTTTTCAAGAACTGTTTGCTGTGCTTCACTATTCGTTTAAATACACTGCATTTCAAAAACCACAGCCAGTTATTGCAGTTTTGAATTGGTATAATTATGCAAATGGCCATATTGGTTACCAGAGTGCGCTGTCAAGCTTTGCGAAACTTCAACCGCGGTGGTGTTCAAGCGCAATCTGCCTCAGCTGTCAAATTGTTTTTATTGTTTTTTTTTCCCGTGAGAAAACCGCACGAGGTTCGTGTGCATTTCCTTCGGCGTTTCGAGTATTTAGCGACGACTGCTTGGCGGCGTTGTTACAAGATCTTTCCGTCGATCTTGGTCGGAATTGATGACAAAAGTATTCCGCCTCCGGTTAAAACGACGTACAGTGTGCGCGAAGCTTCCGCAGTAATTCGTTGATCAGCGGCAATTGAAAAGATTTTGGCTATCCTACGCACCTCGTGGTTTGCGTTTCTCACATACCGTGTGCGCGTGTTTGAGCCCTAGAAGTGGTACGGTATTAGTTACGGGGTTTTTCGATAACAATCTGTTACAGCTAAACGTTGCGTTAGCTAAACGTTACCATTAAACGGAAATAGCTATAGTTTTCAGTGCATATTCGCCGGAAGTGGATTGTGTAATCACGACGTACGCTGGGCGAGTGTTTGCTAATCATCGGCAGTTCTTTTTACGCTCGTCGAAGATACACCACTTTCGCGTACTTTTGCTAACACCGCCTATAGGTGGTACGAACCAGTTGGCGCCAGAAACAAGGCAGTGCTTCACCTCCACTATACCTGGGAGTGTGAATTACAATAGGAAGGCAACGGAAGGAAAAATAAGAAGAGTACGACAAGATAACATACACCCGCGCAGCAGCAGAGCGAACAGTCACCAATCCATCCAGTATGTCAGCGAATCATCAAATGGCTGTGAACGGCACGGCCAACCACCACTGCAGTGCAAATAATCTCACCGCTGGACACAACACGCACGAACAGATGCATAATCGCCGTCAGAACCCCTACACCCAAAAAGTGACAGTGGTGCTGGGAGCCCAATGGGGCGACGAAGGCAAGGGCAAGGTGGTCGACATGTTGGCCGCCAACGTTAACATCGTATGTCGCTGTCAGGTGAGTCAAGCTGGATGCGTCTGAAGGGTGTAATTGTTAGCATTTTATTTACAGCTGCACCACAAGCGCAGGTGATAAAGCAGCTCAATCATGTGACCAGAATGCGGTGGGTGAGCCATTCTGGCTGGGTAAAGTAGTAGGATGCCCAAAAGCACGAAGCTGTCGAAAGCTTATCATCAAATGTTACGGTGCTAGTCGTCATATTATCATTTATCGCACCTTAATTGGCAGAATTCGCCATTTCATTCATGGCCCACACGAGTGCACTTTTCAATTGCTTACATTCTCCATCGTCATGCTGTTGCCCATTGCCATCATTGAGGCAGACTAGTATCGTATCAGTTGGCGCTCCCGAAGAAGTTTCTGCTTTTGATCATCAGACAAGATAAGATAACAAAGCTAGACAGCAGAACCGCGACTAGGTGCAATGCTAAGTCCCCGAATTAAATGTCCCATCATCGCGTACAGATTATTCGAATAGAAGTCTGCTGCTGTCAGGAAATCTAGTCTTATAGTGGCTCGCAACCCTTCCTGACTTGGCATCATGTGGTCATCTACGTCACCTGCTTGATGGATGAAAGAATTAATGCGACTCGAGCCTCTCTCCGAGGCTCCTTCTGTGTGTATTACTGATAAGCAGACAACGACGCTGTTATCGCACCCGAAATGTGCGAGTGCCGTAGAATGTCTACCAAGTGAGGATGTTAAGCTAAACACACGTGCGTTTGTTTTGTTCTAATATTGTTTCAGTATTATCACTCGAATCGAACAAACACAAGTCATACCCGAGGGCTCGACCGTGGGTTGCTGACGCATAACAGTTCCGTATTGCGTCTTCTAGCTTACACAGTACAGTGCTAGTAAATTTGCTTTATCGATGCTGTTCTGAATTCAATTGGCTGACAATGCCACTATAAGCAGGAAATCAACCGTACAGTTGTGCATCTGTTGTTGGGCTGCATCGTGCCAAACTTGAACTGTATTAGCGCGTTCATCTGATCGTTGTTTTCGCCAGCTGTAGAGGAGGTAAAACACAAATATTAACTCACTGGCCTTCGTGGTCGCAGATGATGTAACGGAAATTATTTAAAAAACATCCCGCGCGTTTACGCTTTTGTTTTCTCAACCAAATTACGCCAGCCATCAACTTTAAGCATAATTTATTGCATTTTCTCTCGAACCCGGTATGAAAAAACAAAACCCATCACTGGGGCACGAATTAAGTGCAGCTGATGGAGGAACGAAGGCGGCGGACGTGGTGCGTTTCCCGTGAGGTCAATGGGGAAAGGTTTTCCCACTGTTGTCATTTCTTTCGCCGAACAATTCCCTCTCCCGTACGTTCATCACATGACCCGGGTCAGTTGAAATTTGCGCATGTTAACACATTCGATAAGAATAGCAATGGTTCATCCACGGTTGTCTCTTTTACGTGGCCAAACCATTGGGAAGATATACACGAATGAGCAAAGCGAAAGCAATACGAGCACCAATCTTTTTTCGTTCGTGCTAGAACCTCTGCTGCGGTTACGGTGTGCGGTGGAACCAAGGTGACCACCATCACCGGTGTACACAAACCCATCCGACAGGCGAGGTGAATCGTAGTAGTTGTATTATATTTTTTCTTGGACTTTTCACCGGCCTGGTACGCAGGCGCCCACTGTATCTTGTTGTTGTTGCACTTGAAACATCCGCCAAATAAACGGTCGAATCAGATTGAAATAAAAAAAAACGAGAACGGTCATGTTCATACTCATCCACCCGCGCTCGGCAGGAAAAATAAAGATAAGAAACGGTGCAGAAGGAAAAGGAAAGGTTTGCATGGTGTAACCGCGCCAGATCGCGACTGCTCTACGATCGTTCTACCGTGATAGCAAACCACCCGGAGGCACGTTCAGGTGGGGATTATAGTGGACGTGTTTGGCCGTTAGCCAAAAATATATTGCTGCAGATAGAAAAAAAAAAAACACACACATTTTCGTCCCGATCCTCACGTACATTTTCTCTCTATTTCTCTTTTACGGGAAAGTGTGGTGGGAAAGAGAAAAGAATCCTTTATCTTCTTGCTATCTTGCTTATGAATGCGTGCGATCATAAGAAGATCTTTGCTTGCTGGCCATGAAGATCTTCCAATATACATTTACAAGAATTGCTTATCAATTATCGGTTTTAAAAATTAATTACATAACCGGAAGCTGGAAATGATGGTGCATTGCATTTTGAGAAAAATGCGAATCCTCCGCGAACGAGCGGTCGGAGAGTAAAAAATCACACCAGTTGATTATGCAGAACAGATTGATCGTACCGACATATAGGAGTAAGCCAATACTAGCCATGATATATTTACGATAACATGATTTCAAATAATAACCGAGTATGCCCGGGATAAGGCAAAATCCAAGGAGGAAATGCCTTGTGTGATTGTCACTCAGTGCATGCGGCGCTGATAATACGGCTTTAAGCCGTAATAATCGATTAAATAAATAAATAAATGATTTCAAATAATATTATTGTTGTTGCAATCAATCGAGCTCTAAATTTCACATCTTCTCTCATTCCCAGGGTGGCAATAATGCAGGTCACACGGTGGTCGTCGGTGAAAAAGAATTCGATTTTCATCTTCTACCCAGCGGAATCATCCACGAGAATAGTAAATCAATTATTGGTAAGTGTGTAAGAGTATTGGATTTGGGCAAAATTTGCCAGCATTTAACGCTGTTGAACATGCTGAAGCTAGTTATGAAGCGCATTTTAGCTTCATGTTTCTGTATTTCATCAGGTTCTTACCCTTCGTAAACTACCATAAAATTTAGTATCAAACGTCAGTATTTAATTTATTCTGTCTTAACATTTAAAATTTAAGAAAAACATTCTTTCGTCTTGTATGAAACCTATCGGTTCTCAGAACTTGAGATGACTTTAAAGATCAAGAAATTGCAATAACTATTGATTTTTTTTACGTACAGAATAGCTCATCTCTTCCTAGGATCCCATAGTAATTTCCCACTGCTTTGGCAATTAAGTCTAATACGACCTGGCCGTCATACAATAAAAATCGAAAAAACAGTAGTGTTATGTTTACAGTAAACATTATGCTATAAGCTGTTTACCACTTCTATTCAGAAACGATCGTAAATTCAATTGCAATGCGCATGTGTAGATAGATCTTAGCTGTTCGTTTGTATACATAATTGAACTAAAAAAAAAATGAAGTAATTTATAGTACAACAGAAATTCATTCAACTGCTAATTTACGCTTGCTCTACGGCTGTGCAACTGTGTCAGCATAAATGAAGCTGCAAGTTGAACAACAGCCGCACCTTGGCGAGACAAGATTTTTATTTAGACATAAGGTCATCGTCAGGACCCTACGAAGGGTGTAACCTCGCGTCGGACATGATCGCGACTGTATTCTTGCCCACCCTCCCTTTGACATGAACAAAATTCAAGTGCAAAATCCAACCCAGTGCCATTGAAAGTTGCGACTCACGTTGGGCGGTTACTACTGTATCGGGTGGCCCCGCTAAAGGACGCATCACCCATCGAAATAGATGCTTTCGATCGTGTGCGCTCGAAATTGTGCACTGGGCACAATATGGGTTTGTTTTTCTCCTTCTAATATCTCCAACAATGATTGAAACCGTCGCCGTTATCTACTACTTGCTCCGGATGGAATGGGTATGGGTCGCCAAAGTGTATCGAATCGTGCTAAACGCTTACACTGCAACTACAACCAACGGACGGATGTAATGCAGTGTTGGAGATCGTGTTGCTCATCTCGTCATTCTCCATCATCACATGACAATTTACGTGATCACCGAGCGGTTCGAGAAGCTTGCCTTTCGGGCCACAGTTACAGTTTGCGAACGGGGGGATTTTCCTTCAAACCCATTAAGATACATTTTCTCGATGGCAACGCTTTGCACGCTGTGTGTGTGTGTGTGTGTATGTAGTTAATGATTTGGTGAATGGCATAGCATTAGCTGGCACCGTTTACTGATGTGCTTTGTATCGTGTTTTCTTGTACAGCTGACGCGAATGCCAATTTGCTTTGCTCTGATGTATTTATAATTCCAAATTAACAAAATTTGTTTATAACTCAGCGCAACTTGTTGTAAGCGCTTAAACAACTGCACAAAAAATGTTACAAAGTTGAAGAAAGGGTAAAATATGTAACAAAATAATCAATTCAGCCAACGGGACGTAGCTATTAGTTACTTATCAGGCCCACGACCGATTTCTTGGCCTGAGGCTGGTTCAGAAATTCTCAAAACCTTTATCTGTCCATGTAGACGGTCTATGAAGACTTTACGGGCACAGTCGTCTGGGGTCATTTTAATGACATGACCATCCTACCTGAACCTGACAAGTCTACATCGTACAGCGATAGAGAATTCATTATTTTTTGTCATTTTGTGGACAGAGCTTCCATGTCTTTCGGTATGGTTCTAAATAATCTCCCATCTTCAAATGTCGCAACAGGTGTTTGAAGTGGAGAAATCTCTTCGACCAGTTGGCTGGTGGTATAAAGCGTAGATCTGCAACATCAATGATGTGGCCTGATATGTTAGACGACATCAAAAGTGCGATCTCCTATCTGTAGATCCTTATCGTTTATACCTCGAAAATCTTCAATTCGGATTTTTTTTTCTGTAACCGAGTAAATCTCGTATTTATTATCAACTTATCCATAATTGTATATTATCAAGCTACGAAAAACACAAATTATGTAATTTGTATAACTATTATCTCTAGCTGCTTAATGACATAGAACACTAATATCCTACTACTTCCACCCTTTCTTCTTCTACGGCACTACAACCTCGAGAGGCCTTTTCTAGGTTCCATGACTTGAATATACCCGCAACATGATAATCTGTCCTGTGTTCGTGGGAACGGCCCGAATATTTCCCCCCAGTATACTAATATCCCTACGCACTCGTTCTATAATAGCCGATCGCTAGTGGTGTAGGTTGGGAAGGCAACCTTTTTTTTTAGCACTACCACGTGCGCTACATTTCCATAAGAAAGCGTTCGTAGTTAAGCGATTTAAACGAACCCCGTTCTTCACATAACGTTCCCATTAATAACTTTCAAGTTAGTTTATAATGCTGCAAGCGAAAGCAGAAATTAAGCAGAACATTAAATTGTTGTTTCGTGTTTAGAAATTATAGAAATGGCAACTATCGTTGTTCCATCAAACCGTCTTGTTGTGTTTGTACCGGCAGCACACCCCACTCATCGACCACGTACCACCGTTAAACGACACAAGTAATCATCCATTACTTTACGAACGACAATAAATAAAGCGGGAAAGTTTGTGCTCATCGCCGTTGTTGCCTTGCTCTTGCGTACACACGAAGTTTGCCACTACAATGCTAGTGTATCCTTGAGTTAGTTTCGGTTTCGTTCAAGGTTGTTTTGCGCCTTACCGTAATACGGATTGCTTCCGTTGTGTTCTTACCATCCAACCTGGTTTTTGCAAAGGGGTTTATTTTTTTAATAAAATAAATCAAAAGGCATAGGCAAATGTGTTTATCGATCAAATGTTTCGTTCGTGGACACAAAGTTTTTATTACCATAATTGGATTTAGGCAGGTTTTTTGTCCTCTTCTGAACCATTTCGATACTTTTGATTAGGCGTAACATGGCGTAGCACGTTTTCTGCACGGGTGAAAAAAAAAATGGTAATTGCATTTATGAACGCATTATAATTATTTCCCGATTTCCTGTTTTTCTCGGCTATAGTACCACATTTTTATTATTTCGTTTGTACAACGTATAATTTTCTTTACATACACGTGAACGATGCTAAGGTAAACTGAAATGCTCGATGTAGCTAAGCTGAGCTGACGTTCATGCTTTTGGTTAAGGATATGACGAAGTGACCTTGCTAGTAGCGGGCTGGTGGTGGTGGCAGTTTGTTTTAAGCTCATCAACAAACTAAAATCCACCCAGACCACCGACCAAGCGGACTGATAGGACGTTCGATAAGTTATAATAACAAACACTGCTCAAACGTCAATTGAGCCTAGCTAACCCTTGTTTTATCGTTAGGGTCACGAAACACGGCACGTGTGTGGTTTTCTGTCCGCGTGACCCGTTCTGCTTGCTTTTACGGTATGATGGGTTTTAATTATTGATACGAAAACCCTTTTCCTCTAGCTGAAGGTTCTTTCTATATATTGTGCAATTGTGTATAAGTTTTCAATTATATATTTTTTGTTCTATATTTTCTTTTTCTGGATTCTTGAAAATTAATAAATAAATAAAGATATTATGCATTGCTATAAATCAAAATGAAATTTAAAATAAATAATTTTCTAAATTATGTATACATGTAAAGCACATATATTATGTGTGTTCATATTAACTAACGTATGAATCCCTTTCTTAATTGTTATAATCTGATCTACTTTTTTTATAATTAAATCTTTTTTTTATTAAAATACGAACTAAAGGGGCGGTCCGGTGGGAGAGTTGTTCGGCGCCGAGCCTACACACCACGGACCGGGGTTCAAATCCCATTCGGAACGTCTCCCCGTAGCATGGACTGACTGACCATACAAGAATAAAAAAAAGAATACGAACTAAAATGATAACTTATAAAAAACTTATTATTAATATCTATTTTTCTATTACTTTCATTCACAGGCAATGGTGTTGTCATTCATCTGCCCGGGCTTTTCGATGAGCTTGCCAAAAATGAAGCGAAAGGGTTGAAGAATTGGGAAAACCGATTAATAATATCCAACCGTGCTCACCTGGTGCTGGACCTGCACCAGCAAGTGGACGGTTTGCAGGAAGCAGAAAAGGGCGGTAAATCGCTCGGGACAACTAAGAAAGGTATCGGGCCGTGTTATTCCAGCAAAGCGACACGGAACGGCATCCGCGTGTCGGATCTGTTGGGCGATTTTAAGATGTTCAGTGAAAAGTAAGCTCATCGTTGATGGTTTGCGATTTTGCACTCATATTTACAACCGCCGTTTTGATTTTTTTATCTACCAACTTGCTACAACACACACCTTCATCACTGATTGGACGGTTGGATCGGATTAGGTTTGAAGCCCTGGTAGCAATGTACAAACGACTCTATCCCGATTTCTCGGTGGACGTAAATGCGGAACTCGCACGGTAAGTAAAGGTGGCCACTCGCACGTCTTCCTCCGTCAACCTGCCAACCGTGTAATGCGTCAATGCGTGGTTGTGGGACGATGGAGGACGATGGCATCAGTTGGACTTGTGTTGGACCTTTGCTTCTTACATAGATATCGCGAGTATGCCGAACGGTTGAGGCCGTTAGTGCGCGACTCGGTGTCGTATTTGCACACGTCGCTCAAGGAGGGCAAAAGCGTACTGGTCGAGGGAGCGAACGCCGCCATGCTGGACATTGATTTTGGTAGGTGACGGAATTGTATGGATAGGCTATACACAGCACACACAAAAACACACATATGCCTGTATTTCATTCGGTACGGTTTCCTCCCTTTTCCAGGCACTTATCCTTACGTGACGAGCAGCAATTGCAGTATCGGTGGTGTGCTAACAGGGCTGGGCTTACCACCGCAAGCGATCGGAGAAGTGATCGGTGTCGTGAAAGCTTACACTACTCGGGTAGGGGATGGACCCTTCCCAACGGAATTACACGATGTAAATAGCGCCGTGGAACTCATTTCCACGCCCATGTTGGATAGCTAATGACGGAAAAAGAACTTACTAATCATGTTATTTTAAAATCGCATAGGAAATTGGTTCGTTACTGCAGAAGCGTGGTGGTGAAGTTGGTGTTACCACGCAGCGAATTCGTCGGTGCGGCTGGCTCGATCTGGCCCTGCTGCGGTATACCTCCATCGTCAACGGATACACTGCTATTTGTCTAACTAAGCTAGACATTCTGGATACGCTCAAGGAAATTAAAGTAGCTGTCAGGTAAGAAAAGTTTACCCAGGCCGCAAAGATAGACAAAGCGTGATGTGTCTAATTGTTATCGTATCGTTATCCATGTTTCAGCTACAACCTAAACGGAAAGAAAATTGATTACTTCCCTGGTTCGATTACCGATCTAAGCCAGGTGGAGGTTAACTACATTACCATGCCCGGATGGCTACAGTGTACAGAGAATGTGCGCGATTTCGGTGAACTTCCTCCGCAGGCGCAGGACTACATACGGTTAATCGAGAACGATCTGGATGTACCAGTCAAGTGGATTGGTGTCGGTAAAGGCCGGGAATCCATCATCTGCGTAAAGGATTAAATAGATCATCTGCGCAGTGATGATTGGGTGAAGCGAATGGATGAACTACGTTGTTTAATTCCATCCCTTACCACGTAACCTCATCTTCATCAACATCTTACTTAGCCATAATCGTCCGTAATAGTTTAATCGTCCCAATTTCGTTCTCTCCTGAGAACAGTACAATACAAGAGCATGAGGAAAAATACGATTTTATCCTGTTTGGAACCTTCGTGGAGAGATTCGTATACGCAACGATAGCATACTGCTGGTTTGGTTTGCAAATTGAAAAATTACGCTTTTATCCCTGTCTCGAAGAAAAAAACACAAGTGAGGTAAATATTTGTGAATAGCTCCGTTGACAAAATGCTTGAAAATTATTAGACACATCGTATGCCCCTGAATGGAATATGAAGCTCTAAACAAACACAAGCCTACGCACAATCGAACAGGCCTCGGAACAGTTTATTCGCCAGGACAGGGGAATTGAACAACACCATTGCAAAACAATAGAGTAGACTCAAACAAAATAATGAGGAAGTGTAAACCAAAAAGAATCACAAACAGGACAACGCAATGCCACGGAGACAGGATGCGCATTGGTATGTTTATCTTAACAAAGGTAAAATGCATAATGTAAGTGCAAGCTTAGCAGCATTACCATTTACATAACGCCAATTCCTTATCCGCTAGAATGTACAGTGTAAAATGTTGGCACTTGTACGCAAAAAAAACAACACAACAATGCACAGCATGGTAGTTAGAAATTTGTTCAATATTTCATGTTTTAGAGGACTGCGATATGTAAAACCGAAATGAATGGTGCAGTCGCACATAACACAGGAATTCACGGCATATAATGCTGTATTGCGACTTTCGCTTAATGTCGATTATTCAAACAAAAACAAAAGAAACTAAAAACATATATCGCGTTTTGCTCAGCAAAGGTAACGGACGGTCGGAATGAGTTGAGGATGAGAGGTAAAAACCCGCAGATAGCCAAAAAAAGACTAGCTGAAATAGAGGAGGATGTAAATGTGGTTCTAAACGATAATGGATTTTTAAATATTTTAATTCCTTCTATCTTTGTCGTTTAAATTCGAGGGTACTTGACCTTTGTGGTTCTGTTTTTTGTCCTTTTAATTTTGATTACTTTTGCCGCATCTGGAACGAATCCATCACATCATGTAATTTCGAAGTGGAGTGGATAATCACTTAAGCTACCGTACGGCTACAAAAGAACGATGTAGCAGGTTTGGTCAATGTGCAGTTGTACAATATTTTTAGATTTGTTTTTTTTTCCTTTTTTAACTTCGAGTTAGAATCTTTTCCTTAATTGTGCCTCAATTGCAAAAAAAAAAACAACAAAACATTACCTTTTTATTTTAATATTTCCCAGAAACCTTGCAACTTTGGTCTGAAAAATGGATTCTTTTTTACAATTATGTTATCTTTTTTCCTTTTTCACACTAAAATGGTTTATGAAAGGAAGAAACGTGTGTGCAAAAGAAAAACAACAAAACAAAATTAAGAAAAAAACAAACATTGTAATTATGATGTCGCAAAAGGAATTAAGTAATAATACTATAAAAAGATAAGTAAATGAAATAATACTGAACAGTTCTGTACAAAATGATGACGTAGATCACACTTTCGCTCTTGTGTGTTTTTTTAAGTTCTATATTAGCACACAGCTGCCCGGGATTAGTTTCTTTTACTTTTCAACCACTTACCGTAAGTTTAGCTGAGTAGCAATATTTACACACTTAATTACGTTTCTTAAATCTAGATGAAATAAATTTTATGTTCCAAAACATATTTTCAACATACAAAAGGCTTGTAAATATTCCCTTTTATTCGAGCATCATCTATCTTCATAATGGTTTAACTTTACACTATCCTAGTATTGTAAAGTAATGTTCCAAACTTCTAACAGTAAGGCTTAATAATCTTAAACGGTTTGTGGTTTGGTTAAAATACACATCCAAAAGCATTACCTCTATACATGATATATACAACTATTCCAGAGTACAATCTTCTAACAAAATCACTGTACATGATGATCCGCCAGAACACGATCATTGATGATCGCCGGCGGGGAAGAATATCACAAACACATGCTAATAATTAACTGTTGCTTTACGCCCACAGGAAACACAGGAGCAGCTAGTAGCTTCGGTCGGTGGTAGGACTTCGGCTCTGTCGACTACCGGTTGCTTCTACGCTGGAGGGAGACGACGGATGACTGCCGGTTCGTGAGTTGCTGTGCACCAAACTGAGAGGATCCGTGTACGGCGGTCCGGTACTGGTCGCTAGCGCTGCTTCGCGCTTTTCACGACGATCTCTAGCGCGTCGATTTTGGAACCAAATTTTAACCCGCGTGTTGGTCAGCTCCAGGCTGTACGCGAGCTGATTCGCTTCCTCAGAACTCAGGTAGGTCGATACTTTGTACGCATCCTCCAGTGCACTGAGCTGGGCCGGTGTAAATGGAACGCGTGGCAAACGTCCTGGCGTTCGCTTCACCGGACCCGATTTTTGGGGACCTGCAAACGAATGGCCGTGTATCAGTTTGGTCCAACTGTTTGTTTAGGCGCAATTCATGATTACTTACGTGGCAACTTTGGTGGATGGTATCGGGTGTAGTACAGCCAATCGAACGTGGGCATGCTGCAACTGGGTGCCGTCGGTAAGAACCCAGCATCCGCTCGTGCCGAATGTCCTACGTCGATTTCTTCCTCCAGTTCTTCGTCCGCTTCCGTGCCGGTCTCATCACGCAACCTTCCCACATCTTCACCATCATCACTACGATCACTGCCAGGACTACTCGTGCAGCAATTGCGACAATTTGGTGCACTATTCGTAACCTTTCGCCTTTTGCTGTACCGTTCACCGGCTCGCGTCAGGATATGCTCTATGCTGAAATCACTTTGCCTCAACGGAGCCACACTCTTGCAACTGGAAGCCGCCATCACACGCGTGTATCTTTGGTTATCCTGATCCGGTCCCTTACCACACCGATCACACACTGAACACCGGTAGCAGGCGATCACATCCTTTTTATTTTATTCCCTTTCGGTATGGCTACCGTAGGTAGTGCTCTCCCTTTCCCGTGCGGGCACATGCAATGGGTATTATGGTTTCGGGTGAAATTGAATCCCTGTCCAAATATTTACACACACACATCCCTTTGCCCACCGTGCAAGGGTCGGAAGCTGCCTGGAAACTCCTCCCACTTTACCAATGGCCGGAGCGTGCCATCGAACTGTGCCCCTTACGGGGTTTCCGTATTGGTACGAAATGTTTCCCTGCTGCTGTTTATCTTCCCTATTCTATGGACCAAAATGACGTCCGAAGGACGCGCGTTAAGGCTGGAACAAACAACCATTCCGCTCCGACAAACGCTAGAAGCAATTTCTTTCGTTTTTTCAACCACCCATTTGTTTCCCATGATTTGCTGTGGTTGATAATTAAATGGCAATTGCACTGAACTGGTTGCGAACGGTTGAGAGATGCACACTCCCCTCGGTTTATTTTAAGGACACTTGAGTTGGATTATAGCAAACAGCCGGAAAGATTGCAGCTGGCGATGATGGCGGAAGCTTCATCTGCTGGTAAGGACGATCTGAATACGCCATACGAAGCAACGAGTACAAACAACATAATCATAGGTCAATTTCGGAGTTTTTTTGTCATTTTTGTTTGGGAACATGTTAAACTAATTTTTAATAAAGATGTCCTACAATTGTACAATAAATGCATCGTATTATTGGATGATCGGCATAGATTAGATGTTGATAAATACAGCAGAGGAAGAGCATTTCATGGTGGCTATTCAGGATGGGTAATGCAGCAGAGTTATTCTGATAGCTAATTTTCATAGAGAATCTTCTTCTCTGGCTCTACAACCTCGAGAGGTCTTGGCCTGCCATTTCTGGCTTCCGTGACTTGAATGTACCCGTAACAGGATAGTCAGTCCTGCGTACGGGGGAACGGCCCGGATGGGATTCGAACCTTGGTCCTGCCCGTTGGAAGACCGGTGCCTATAGAGAATAGCACGATAATATTGCAGCATGTATATTTTTAAAGAATGTAACGTTGTAATAGAAAGTTCACATTTTTAACAGCCTGACACCCGTCACTAAACTTCAATTCCGTACTGGGACGAATAAACTATTGGAAATGTTACTTACTATGAATCAACAATTTAAGCAACAAGCAAGCTGCTAAAGAAGAATATACATAATTTCCATGTTGTGAGAGAGTTATTAAATAACAATTATCGTTTCTACATCGACAGTGACAGATTAAGTTCTTTAGTCAAAGAAGGCGACCACCTCCGTGGACTGTCCGATTTGTAGAAGCACGTGCGGTCTAGGTTCTCATCGGGCTTCAAAAATCCTATTACCAATTCGTCCGCAAGGATATTCGACAACAATAGAAGAGCTTCTTCTAAGAGTTGGATTGCCGGGACGCTGCAATCATAAATGTTCGTCGGAAACTCTGAGATATTGTGGCTTACATCAGAAATCCACCTTCCAAAATGTTAGGCATCGGAGCTCAGAGTACTTGCTTAGATAATCTGTTCAGTGTACTGTCCGTTTTGTCAAAGCACCTGTGGTCTGCACTTTCTTCGAATCTACTTCTTACAACCCGGGTATTTACCTCTCGCATAGTTATTCGACATCAATAATAGGCTGGCATCCCCTCTAGGGAGTAGGTGGAAGCTGCAATCATACATGATAATCGGGGACTCTGAGATATTCTGGATTACTTCATTCTTCATAGGGAGAACATTATTTACAGATATCCGGAAAGGAAGGCTTCGAAGCTCGGGGCAGTCGCTCAGAGTAGTCGCTAAGGGTTTGCATTAGCACCTAAGAACTAAACTCTCTTACAGGAGTCAGAATCTACTACCAGATCACTCGCAAGGATGTGCCTTTTGAAAAAAAAAAATATTGAGACCCACCTTACAGAAAGGACTTCCATGTTCATTATAATTTCTCAGAGTAGCCGCTCAGTGTATTGTGCGATTTGTCACAACTCCTGTGGATTAAACTCGCCTTGGACTTCAGAATTTAATACCAGATCACCCGCACGAATGCTCGATATCAGTAGTAGACCTTTTGGGTGGTGGATGGCTCCAATATTAAATGATCGTCAGAGCCTCTGAGATATTCTTCCTTATTTCAGTCTTCATAGGAAACGAACATACATAGGGACTCACCTTCTACAAGCTTTCAAGCAAGAACTGCGTTGGTGAGTTTACGTACTGTGTGATATGTCAAAGTATCTGTAGACAAAACTCTCCCCAGGCCTCAGAACGTTCTACCAGATCATCCGCAAGGATATTAGACTTTGCTGGAGAGTGGTTCGAGGCTGCAATCGTAAATATCCGCCAGTGTCTCTGAACTCCTAATGACCGGCACAGAGACCATGATTTCTACAGAAATGGGAGTTTATAATATCTTAGCTAATCTGCGGTTCCCCTTTGACCGGCGGAACTTTTGACGTTCTCCATAAGTTAGTCTGCCACTGATAATGCAACAGCTGCGATGCAAACGTATCCATTTACATATCCATCGAGATCTGTCGGTCTCATTAACTCATCAATCGAACCGAAGCTGTGCCGGCCCAGTAGGATGCTAATTCTAATCCTTATTACATAATTCAGCGCAGCAAAAAGGAAGATACAGCTAGGAATTGCAATGAAAACACAAACCAAACTGAACAACGCACTGTTCGCCACACCATAGTATGTGAACGCCTTCGAGGCTGGTCGAAACATACAGTAGTCGGCAAACTTCGGACAATATTTTTCTCATCTCAAACACCAAACAAACCCGGCTTTTCGGGACCGGGATTAACGTCCCAGGAGAAGATTCTTGCCCCTTGATGGTTCACTCACGGTCAGCCGCACAATAGCGTACGAGCAAAGCTTTTGTGAAACCCGGTAGCAAAATTAGCTGCTCATACGTTTCCAAGTTTTACTGGCCTCTGGAATTGGTACAGAGCGCATTTGAATAATGCCCATCAGCCCATCGAGGCGCACACTTGAAAAGGCTAATGAAATAAAGCCACAGACACGTGAGCTGAAGCTTACCGGTAACGGTTCCTTGGCCGACGCTGCGACGCTCAGCGGACGGATTATCCCAGGCGGACCCTGATGTTTGTGGTGCTTAGTGTGGTTTGTTTTGCAAGCGATCCTTGTAATCATTCGAAAACATTACCACCCGACGCACTCGACTACCACTGATACCCGCGGTACACGTACGCTTGTAGATCGGTTTGCTTGCAGCTTGTAGCTATCAAGACACAGGTAGGCTAACTGCATACACACGGGCCATCGTTATTCCGAGGATCGTGTTCGTCCACGCTGTTGTTGCACGCAAAAGGGGTAAATCTGCAAGAGGCCAACGTCTTCCAGCTAGGCTTGTTTACGGTTGTTTTGATTTACTTTTGTTAGCTTTAGCGAATTGTGCCCCACTTGCTGGGTAAACAGTGTCCTTGCTTATAACGACCCGGCTCGGGTCAGCGTGCCGGCACACACCGTCGACAAACCGATCGCGCCATGCCAATGGCTCTAAGACGTTCAGGATACTCTTGAGCAGCCGATTGTCACCGTAAATGAGGGATGAATAGTGAAGATTAAACTGTTTCCTTAGCTCAAACAATAGACAGACCCTCGAGCTAGCTGGTCTTTTCGTATTGTGGCACATTTTGTTTCCTTCGAGCTTGCGCGACATCGGGATTTGCACGGGATGGCCCTGATTCATCCTTGCGGATTGTCCTTTGTGCGCTGGAGTGGCAAAGCGGATGTGTACGGATCTTACGGGCATTAGCTACGCTCAAGCAAGATTCTTCTAACTTCCTTTCGAGCGAACGTTTTCCAATTCCATTGATCGGCTTGTGAATGGAGTTTCTTAAAATCCTTGCTAGGATGTTCTTTTTTAGCGATAGTTTTTTTAAATGTATTTTATTTAAAGCACACCATGCGTAGCTTATTTTTTGAACACTTTTCAAGAACTCTGAGTAACTTCCTGAATGCTGTAATTTTAATATTCTTATTTGACTCCACTGTCGTTATTTGTGTACACAATTGTCTAAATAGTTAGAGTCTGTATCTAAATAGTTAGAACTAGCCGTCTTTTTTAAACGAGAATAATGAGTCCAAGTCGAAAAGGGCCAATACCTTTTTTTCTTTCTTGACCCGCTCTAATAAGCACTTCTGAAAGACATGATCAGGTCACGAATCCGTTTCCAAAAATCTCGATTAAGGGTTGCATTCCTCCATCAACGTGTGCATGCGATCTCGCCCAGAGTAGACCCCACTTGATCCAGACATCGAGCACAATTTGTTCCTCTACGCTTCCAGACGAACCGGTCGTTGAGGAGAACCTTTTTGATGAAGCGAGCATCCTGTTTACGTACCCTAACCAACGTATCCTTCCGGCTTTGGCATCTTCCGTCAACATGTCCCAGGATTCGTGTCCGCAGATAATTACTGGACATATCAATGCATTTTGTGCATTGCTAGAATATTCTTGAGTTTGTGGTGCCCATAATAGGCACGATTCCTCTAAACAATGCACCTCAGAACGCTACGATCGTTGTTAGGCAGTAGAACTCCTCTCCTACCTAGAGATCGTCGACGTCAACTAATACTCTGCTTACTAGTTGAGCTCTATGACGAACAAAGCCTCCGTCAAGCAGGTACTTTGTTTTCGTCGCATTAATCCTCAATTTACTAGGCGCGGAGCTCAGGACTGTTCAAATGAAATAGTGATAAGAATCTTGTGCTAGTAGTACATCTTTCAATGGTAGAGATCGAACAAGTAATTTGGACACATGACCGATAAAAAAAAACCGCCAAAAAAGGCCAATCATTCTTTATACAATAAAAATATGGAGGACGAATAATTGAATCTCCGGTAGCTCCGAAAGAATTGAAGTGATCCTGAGGATCTTACAGATTGAGGTTTAATCATTTTGAACTACTGAAGAATAAACGTTACTCATCTTCTTTACTGGAAAACCAATCCTGGACACGAGGGAACGGTCCGGATGGAGTTACGTTATACGACGTGTAAATCTTCGTCTAGATTAGGAAAGGTACTAAAATAATGGAATCTTACAGCAATAACCATTTCGTTTTTGGTTGCTTTGTAACGAAATACCGCCCAGCCAAGCAGTTGGGAAACAGCCTGAAATGAAGCCAGACAAATCTTCCTAGAAAAACAAATGATCTATCTCAATGGATCAATCAGCAAATTTCCCATGCACGGTAAGTCTCTGAACTTTACCGCAAACACCCGTGGCCTATAATCGCCCAGATGCTAATCGGTGAGCCCGTTTGTTGTACGTACGGGATGCCGAAAATTTCAAGTGCACTTTTGGAAGATCATTGCCATTGACGGTGACAATTGCCAGCACCAATGGGCAGCTTGATCGTCAGATAACATTTAGGTGTGTAGGCTGTTGGGTCCCATCACAAGACGGATCGTTGTACCGTTAATGTGTAGTACATTCAGCACCACAAACGGATGTTACGGAAATTGCACGATCAGCTGATGGAAACAATCGACCGGAACCATCTTTCCAACGTTATTTGGACGTTTCTGCCCGAAAGGCACTCCCAACAGGCAGATGCGGAAAGGATTACCAAACAGCCCCCGAGTTGTCACCAAAGCCAGACAAAGCACTGTTGCGTTCAGGTAGCAATCAAAAGGAGGGTTCCGATTCCGGAGGAAAACCAATGCATTTTGGAACGATGCGCTTCAAGTGGATCTTGCGGACAAGAAGTAACCACCAAGAACATGGAAACCCTGGCCCAAAAAGAAAAAAGAAAAATCTCCAGCGCTGGGTAGGAAAAAGTTGTGTGGACAGGAAATTTAATTAAAACTCAACACACACCACCCAAATAGGGTAGTTAGTTTATTATTTAAATCATCCATTAACCCTCCAAATTGAAAGCTGCCCCGTTGCTTTATAATGCCATACGCAGCTAATCAAAGCCGTCGTTTTGCCATGTTATTCCGACGTGGATGTGTAGAATAAGTTGGAAAACTCCACGCACTGGAAATCGAGGGATAGTATTACATTAAAGTTTGATTAAAACGTCTCAGGTTACTGCGGCCATTTGCAATTGGCTTTGCTTTGCTTTTTGCTTGTCCTAATTGTACTGTAACTCTCCCAGCAGTACGGAATATTGCAGAGGGTCGTCTTGCTGCCGGTTTAGCACTCCGCCCCTTGGGTAAATTCTGAAAGTCTGGACATTCGTTGTTCTTCTTGAGGGGAGATCCTAACGGTAGTCGACATCATAACGACATGGTAAAGCATTTTGCTCACAAAGAGCTGCAGTAAATTCAAATGGGACATACTTATGGAGTTTTGTTTTTGTTATTGACGCATGTTCACTGTTTGTGATGGTTTGTTGATTGTTTGCGAACGTTTTTCAGACATCGATAGTTGGACGGGGCCGGCGGTGGTGATTTATTTTAAGAGGCTGCAAGATTTCGTTTGATCTCTCTTTGCGAAACAACTGTATGAGTGCGGTTTTGGTGCATATATTCAACAAACATGCCCAACTTTTACGCATTACAGGTTATTGTTTGAGTAAATTTTTGTTTTGTTTTCATTATGGCCGTCTTGTTTACAATTGCAGAGATTGTTGAGAAGAAGAGGAACACATTTTCTTCCGTGAAAACCGTGAATAAGCATCGCATGCACTTTATATAATTTATTTGAGCTTTGACGGTTAGTCTAATATATTGCAGATAAAGGATCCAATCGAATTTGGACTGAACCTCCCATAGAATTGACGTCTTTAAAATAGTACTATTATTAGGAGGCAATCCTCCGACCGCAAAGAGTGATGACTATCCTGTTGCGGATTAGTCCAAGTCACGGAAGACAGAAATGGAAGACCAAATTCTCTCGAGGTTGTAAAGCCATAGCAGAAGAATATTATTGGGTGACTCGCTTGCCCAGACGGTAGTGGCGTTTGCCTCATAAAACAGAAATGGGTTAAAATCCCATCTGTATCTTAGAAGATTCATGAGTCTTTGAGAATTCCTGAATCTTTGAGGATTCATGAGATTTTGGGAGCTCATGGATCTTTGAGCATTCATGAATCTTTTGCAAGTCAACTAACTACTGATTTTAAAAATCATTCCTCAAAAGTTCCTTTCGTCCCAACTGTCCAAATCATTAAGAAATAGACAAGTATTTCGTTAATAACTCTAATATATTTATATAAATATATGTTAACGTTATTTTTTCATAATTGCTGCCAAGGCAGTTTAACCAAACGCATTTGCAATAAGTAATTAATGCAAATCCAATGCACCAATTCGCATAGTGCAACTCTTACAATTCACACTGTAATTAAAACGATAGAATGAGATTCTTAATTACTTCGGTGTATGCATGGCTTGGTGTACGATCACGCTTTGAGCAATCAACTCCACATACTCAAAAGAAAGAGAACTTTATTACTGCTCTCCTTCCCCCAAGTGTTGTTTGGCTGCTCCTCAAAACTGAGCAAAACAAATGGAATGTAATGGATTTTACAGTAAACATTAATTTACGTTGCTTTTTTTTTCTTCCCTCTGTGATGCAATTCTTTTCAGAGCGGCAAACATTCACTCGTAAACCCATTGCGGTACATTTGTTAGAGAATTTTGCACCGTACCGTACCTTACAAAACAAAGGAACAAAATTAAACAAAATATGTATTTGCAATGGTTGTATGTTAATATGTGTTGGTAATTTAATTATGAAAGTCCAAAAAAATGGAACGCAGCTTCAAAACCCGCTAGAATGCACCCAATTGCATCGTTTCGATCGCTGATCGCGATACAAATCTGCATGTGAGAGACAACACGAGAGACAGCGCGCAATAAAGAGAATATTTTTCGACCGGTTTTGGTTGGAAAGGTCCCCCGTTCCGGTAGTGGGGAGTCCAACTTACATTATCCGGGAGATGTTCGTGGGACAAAAGCGGGATACAGCTCCGAATCGTACCGACAGTCGACCAAAACTCGTCCGCGAAGTTAGACGTATTGTGCTCTCAGTGAACAGGAGTGTGTAACCGTAAACAGTTTTTTTTTTTCGTGAAATGGCAGCCGCTTGTAAGATCGAGCTAACGTTTGCCGATGGCCACAAAATGCCGGCCCTTGGCTTCGGGACCTGGCGGGTAATGTTCGCTCGAATTGTTTGCATGTGTTTGCGATTGCTCAGCATACTTATCGCAGTGATTGTGCTCCTTTTGCTGCCTATTGTACCTTCCAACAACAAAAACAGGCTCCGGACGATGAGGTGGAGAAAGCGCTGAACGAGGCGCTTGAGGCCGGCTATCGGCACATCGACTGTGCACCGGTCTATCTGAACGAGCCAACGATAGGACGAGTTCTGCGCCAGTGGATCGACAGTGGACGGGTGACGCGCGAGGAGCTCTTCATCGTTACCAAATTGCCCCCGCACGGTACGTACCAAGTTCCAGCACTTGACTCACGGTCCGTTGAAGTTGTTGTTTCGAGTGTGTCAGCAATTTTCGACTCACTTCAACTCCACTCACGTATGTCAAGCTGTTGTTTGTGCTGAAGGTGGTTTAACTCTTCTATATTCAAATTTGACTTCCTCTCGTATTGTGAGCTTGTTTCTTTCGTTTAAAAGTGGTAAAATTTCATCTCATAATAATGATCCTCCCCTTCACGCACAGGCACACGAGCTTCGACGGTGGAAAAATTTCTCAAACGATCATTAGCCGATCTGCAGCTTGAGTATGTCGATCTCTACCTGGTTCATGTTCCGTTCACCGTGCCGGAAGTGGATGGACCATTCCTGACCGACGGCAATGGAGAAATCGTACTGGAAACCACAACGGACCATGTCAGTCTGTGGAAGGTAAGCAGAACGGTGGATGGTTTATTGTTTTATTTTTGATTTCGCTCAGATGTTAACCACCGTTATGAGCCGATGATGCGCGATGGGAACATTTTATGTAAATTTCTTGTTCCTGAACTCCCCTTTGCACTAATTGGGTGAAAGCTCTACCTGCTGCCTGTTGCTCGGGGGCCGGCGGCACAGCGGAGATGTGAAATGATAATATTCCATCCCACCGAAGGTTTTAATTAAGGCTATTAAGGCTTCATTTTTGAGTTACAAGTTTACGAAAATGTCTCTTGGCAACAGTTTATCGCAGTTCGGTTCTTAGCCAAACCAAACTAAGATTTTTGGAAAATCAATTTAAACATTACCCGCGAAGTCTTCCACCCAACTTCTAGAGCCATAGTAAAAAGCCATCAGATCACTAATCCTGATCTCCGACGAAAATCTGTTCTCTATCAATGCTGTGTTGCTAAAAAAATCTTGAAGATATTCCCGAGAAGGTAAAATTGAAGTTTCAAATCAAATATCCGGTAATTGTGGCGTCAAACAGTTAAAATTTTGCGGAATATCAGTATTCTGTAGACACTCGTAGTACATAGGGAGGTAGTTCTCTGACACCACATTGGAGTTCGAAGAGCTGTCCATATGCAAGGATCTGTGTGTCCTAAACGACTCAATCAATGGTAATCGGGAGACCACTTTGACGAATACTCTAGGGAATTAGGCAAATGTTTTGTATTTGTGAATTTAAATATTTTAACAATAATTTCATTCTTCTCAAACCTGTGTTGGAGTATTAGGTGGAACTTATGATAAACATCATCATACTACGTTCGAAAGACGTGTTCTAGCTTGCGGCAACATTGGGAACACTTCTTTAAAATGATCTTCTAAACAGTTAATGAATCAGCAAACGTTTGCGTTATTGTCATACGCGAGTTGTTCTCCCAATAGGATGTTTAAAACGACGAATAAGGATGGCGCAAGTAATAATCTAATCTTTAAGCAGTTTTTTATGTATATTACTCTCTAGAACAAAGTGTACCGTCGGACAATCAGTCTCTACTTCGGTTATCAATTTCCTAAGACTCAAAACAATCAACAGCGAAAGCGAAACAAAATCTCACCGATGAATCCCTTCCGGTTACCCATTCCCATGAAGCTACGTTGCAAATCCTTGTTGGCTATGGCATTTTTTATCAAGAGGCTGTCGTGCCAATCCTATCGGTTTCAGTTTACGCAAGCGTTCACTTCGGGAATATTCGGTACGATCAGTTTCGTCACTTCCGGAACATCTACGATACGTCCATTCATTCGGTTAATTGTAAAGTCGGAAGCACACCGAAAAAAAGTCAATCCTCTGCGCAAAAGCGTACACAAACAAACGTATTGATCGTCCTGGTCGTGATATTGCTGTACTTAGGAGAAGAAGAAAAAAAAACCTCCGTAGAAAGGAACCGTTTTTTTTTGTTGTTGCACTCCCGCAAACAATCTTAAATAAAGCAAACCGAAATCCATCCCATTGAGCTAGGCCGCTGTACCCGGTAGCTAGCACGCATTGTAATAGCCACTTTGCCGTAGAAGAAACCCTCTCCACACATTCGCAACACCCGGGTGTACTTGAAGCAGAAAGGCAAAGGTGCTAGGATGTTGTTGCTTTCGGTTGTAATTTGTTTCTCTTTTCCTTTGTATCTCTTAATCTGTATCTCCTTCCTATTGGGTTCGATCTGTCCCTATACCTGACACAGGGCATGGAAGCGATCGCGGATGCCGGTCTTGCACGCAGCATAGGCCTATCGAATTTCAACCAGCGGCAGATACAGAGAGTGCTTGATAATTGTCGAATTAAGCCAGCCAACTTGCAGGTAAGATTAGCAACCCATGCCACTTTATGGGAGTCGATGCACGCAGAGTGCGCCATTGACCGCTAACATTGTGGGTTTTGCTTTGTGTGCCTCTTCCCCGCACAGATCGAGAACCACATCTATCTGCAGCAGCATGGGCTGGTAAAGTTTTGCAAAGCGAACGACATCACGGTGACCGCGTACTCGCCCCTCGGTTCGAAAGGGATCGAGAAACTACTGAAGTAAGCTATCCAACACACGTTCCAACAGTAGATGGTACATGTTTTCCTATTGTTCCTCCCCACTTAGCCGCGAAGTGCCGGACTTACTGGACAACCCAGTGGTAAAGGGTGTGGCCCAGCGTCATGGCAAAACGGTTGCACAGATTCTGCTGCGCCATCTGTTACAGCGTGGCATTGCGACCATCCCGAAAAGCACCAATCCGGACCGTTTGCGGCAAAACATTGCGCTGTTCGATTTCGAACTGTCGGACGAGGATATGGCCGAGCTAAATGGGTTGGATCAAAATTTGCGCATTTGTGACTTTGGATTCTTTCCGGGGTAAGTGCCGAGCGATGGGACGTATTGCTTTTTACTTGACTTTTATATTTCATTTATTTGTTTCTTTGTTAGCATTACCAAACATCCGGAGTTCCCATTCTAAGCGTGTTGAACGGTTTTTTTTTTTTGGTTTTAATACATTGCCATTTTATTCCTCAATTACACTTAATGTTAGGGTCACTATAAATTCGCTTTGGATATGAAAAAAAAAATCATTCTCATTATAAGCTTGCCTTGGTTTGATCTGTTGGTGTGCTGCAAAGCCCCAGCATTCAATCCTGTCACTAACTTTCTAAAAACAAATTGATCGCATTGCTTTTATGCAATAAAACAGCAATAAATATACACATATATTATAATTCTGTGAGTTTGTTTCTGCATGCACTTTTTGCTTTTATCACAACGAGTTTCTGTTGCCTGCCCTTTTCCTTTGTTTATTTGTAAGCCTGTGTATCAGATTCAATTCAGTTTTATTAACCTACAATAGATATATCATGTTAAGATGTACCATTAGAAGGAGTTTGAGCTGACAGGGTAGCACGATCGGGGCCGGCCGGTACAATAATATCACTGCCGGTGGCATTGATCGTACGTGGTGCCACCGGTACCGTAGTAACACGCCCGCTCGATGGTCCGTCCACGCTCATCTGCTCCTGGAACGCTGCATACCGGAAGTTGCTGCTGCACGCCAACGGTCGATTGATGATCGAGCACAAGCGAAGGAGGGAACGCAGGGAGCAATGCAAATGACATGCACACCGGACGTGTGATGGAAGGAATTAAAGGGTACACAAGCATAAAAAACACACACACTAACACAGTAGAAAGTAACATTTAACAAATTTGGTGAACGAAAGATCGACGATCGTGATGTGCGAGATGATTGGATGAACAACTGATGAGCTTGGTTTTGTTAGTGTGACAATGCATAAGTGAACCATGAGTTCAGTGTAATGGTGTGCCACGGACATTCATGCACGTGGGCGACGCTGTACAGTTCATGGCCAGGGGTGAATTTAAAAACTTGCCATCTTTGGTCCGTATCAAATAGGCTGCCGATGGACCGGTCGCTGCTTTGCTAATGGTACACGATGAGGGAAATGGGAATGAACAATGAGAATGGGAGGATGAAATGTGAAGTAAGTGAGCACCTAAAGGTAAAGGAACGGAATATACGCATGCTTCAAACTACACGGCTCGTAAAAGGGGCATACGGTATCAAGGTTGACCGATTGGACGATTTGTTGGGTGAACGGGAACTATGCTACTCTAGGCCGTTACTTACAATCCCCTTGTTGAACGAATTGTTGCCATTCCCGGCACAAACTGAACGTTTCAATAAGGTTTATTTGGATGTGTTTTGTTTATGCCAATTTAAATGTTATAACGAAATGTTTATACCGACATAAATTGATCGCAAAAACACGAATGATAAAAGAGGAAAAGAAAGAAATATTCCAAGAATTGTATGAAAATTTGCCCACTCGTTGGCGATCGCTAGCAACACATTTAGTAAGTTCCCTTTCTGTACAGAAAAATAAACCCAATCAAACAAGACGCGTAACATTTATAGATTTACAACTAGCTGCATATTAAGTGGTTAAAATTGGTTCAAATGTTGTTACCGATATTACCCAAATTTGTACGATCGAGAAAACGTTTAACGATTTACACACTACTTCCAGTTACATCAGAATGTTTGGCATACGTCAGAGTGTACTCATTACAATACAAGCTATGTTTTGTTACATCTATCACATTACATGTCCAATACAGATGCCACCAGCTATCACAAATACGATAAGTTAGCGAACTTGGTCAAATGATTAACGGCTTAAACATTAATGTTCCACAAAGCTCCCGAATGAACCTTTGTCGATTAATATAATGGCCAAAAAGCTTCTAACACAAAAAACGGAAGTTTGTTAACTGAAAACCATCACTACCAACGCGCTACCGTACTTCTTCCCATCTACTTACGTCGTCGCGGGAGAGTAAAGGTCGTTGTTTGTGTCTAAGCTTGATTTTCTGAGCCGAGGGCGATTAAGGTAATCCGAAATATCCAGCAGCCACAGGAGGCAGGTTAGTAAATTAATAAAAACAAAACAGAAAAGAAGCAGACAATACCGATTACATGATGCGTATGTGTGGTTAATGTTCTGTTGGTAAAGAGCAGTACTAAACGTAAGCATATGCCTTACCTAGTCTGTGGCGTGGCCGGGCTATCTCGGATAGCGCTAATGGTAACTTCAAACAGAACGACTAGCAAACAAAGTAACAGCGGTCCCAGCAGGGCACCTTCCAGGCCGAACAGATACATTCCTCCAGCAATTGACAGACCCGTCAGGTACGGATGGCCTCCCCTAGAAGAGAAGTGTGGCAAAAAATTGATTAGAAACAATCAACGGAACATTACACGACGTACGTGCTTACCCTTTTATCTCCGAATGAATGATCGGATTAAAGTTGGACGGGACGATAAAGTGTATCAACACCAAGGTGATACCGAGCCAAAAGCGATCCTGCGAAAGCCACAGATCGAGAAAGGCGGGTGCACTGCACCAGTACGTCTCCAGGAACGGGGCGGCTGCCAGCACCGATGCAAGCACCGCCGGCAAATAAACGATGTGTGCCCCAAACACGGTATGCGTCAGCCAGGTAAAGAGCCCATGAAATAGGGCCAGCTTTAGTGTGGCCACCACGACGCTCGATATGGAATCTTCCAGTGCCTGTATGATGCGTGGTCCCCACGAATTGTTAATACTAATAGCCGTCGGTGCATACCGATCTTGGCTGCTTTGTAGCAGATAAAACAGAGTCGTAAAGAAAATGATCTACAAGAAAAAAAAAAGGGAACGCAGTGTTTGAAAACAGTTTTCCCACACATGGACATAGGAGCTTAGCGAACTTACCGTATGGAATAAAAATTTTAGAACCGCATGACCACCGCCAAGGATGGCTGATACAAGCGTGCCAACAGCGGACAGTAGAAGCGTCAGGTTTGTTCTTAGCAGCATCCACAGAGAATCGGCTACCTCCCAAAGCATGCCAAAGTTGCTTTTTATGAACCCGATCAGACCTGCCTTCGTAACTAAAATCAAAATGAAGGATTTAAAAAACTACTTCGCTTCACGTGGTGTGCGGGTACCGAGTGCTTACTTGGATTGATAAAAATTTCATCGATTGTCATGCGTATTGCCTGTGCGGGGACACGTGGCCCAACCATGCCTTCCCCGTTGCTACGATCCATCCAGCTTTGTATCAACCGATCCCATACGCTTAGAATCTGCATCTTCAGCTTGATCGCTTGTGTAGGATCGGTATCGTTGAAAATGCCATCCACATACTGCTCGATGTGTGACCGGCCGTACTTGTACGCGTTGTCAATAATGTTATCCATCGATTGCATATCTAAAATGTGTGTAGAGGATGAAACGGCAATTATGTTGTTTTGAATAAAATCTATTCTATTTAATTATGCTCTTACCGATCGGTAACATTTCAATCAGTTCCGGTCTGTGTATCAGCGTGCGGTTGACGAGATTCGAACCAAGCTGTGCAACAGCAATCGCTTCCGAGTAGATTTGCGCGAATGCAAACACGCTGATCAGCATCACGAGCACAATCAGGAAGCCTATCATTACGATCGACGTGATGTCATCGATGTATGATCGTAGCTTAGCACATGCGTATCGATGAATGTTGGTGTTAAGCCGCAATATGCCCGGCAAACACAGCGGTAGCAGTGCGGCATGACGTGGAAAAAGCCACTGCTTGAGCGCTTGCCAGTAGTGGTGAGCCTGTTGCGATACGTACGCAATGATGCCCAGAAATTCGGCCGCCTTTCGTACGATGTGCAGAAAAATTGGTATGCAGCCGAGAAACAGAAGCCAGGTATGCATCCACACCAGTGTGGCACCGCAGGCATAGAACAGCAGCCGAAAGTAGGTGTCACTTTCGAGCGATTCCACGTTGGTCAGCATGCTGGGTGGATAGGTGGTTCCGTGTCCGGGCGGATCGTTCATCGTGCTGGAAAGCTGTGGTGATGCCGAAACGTCTAGCCGAAGCTTTGATTTAATCTCCTCAATGCGTGATCCCTCCAAAGGGGCCGGACTAGTAGCGATGATTGAATCTTCCAAACGGTAACTGGTAACATCTAGCAGGCTATGCCATTTGTCGATGAAACGCACGTTGCGTTCATCTTTCTGCAGATTGTATATCAATCCAATCAGCCCGTACAATAGTAGGCCAAGAAATACGGGCACTTGAAGTGCGCCAAGAAAGCTGCAACCATACCCGACAATGACCATCCAAAGAAACTGTCCGATCACCAGGAACGGCATAGAATGGTCCGGTGTCCAGAGGAAGTATACGCTTACGACATACACCACCAATATCACCACCACCATTTGCAGCGAAAGCGAACCAAGCAGCGTCCGGAACAGTGAGTGAATCCACACGATGAAGTTCCATATTGAGAAAAACACCTCACTGGGTGTTAGCCACAGTATGAAACGGAGCGTAACTAGCGCACCGACTAGCCCCGTTATGATCTTCAGATGGTCCTTCAGCCAGCTGGTAAGAAACTCACCCAGCGAGTCAACCCAGCACAGTGGTGCGCTCAGTACGCCAAGCAACAGGTATTTGTCATCCTTCTCAATTCGCTCGATCCAACACTTTAGCGAAGCGGAAAGGTGCTTTTTCGCCGGAAACAGTACCGCCCCGAAAAGAAAGGCCCACAGCAGTGGCTTAAAGAAGGGGGCCAACACAAGCGTTACACCGATCACGACCGCGATCACACCGACCACGAGCACATTGTACAGTGCGTTACGGAGTGGTTTTTCGTGGCCTTGATTCCGTAGGTTAAGCCAAACGTTGAACAAACCGTCGATCGATCGCTTAAATGGAGCGGGGCTTGGTCGGGTACTCATTTTCCACCCGATCTACGTATGCTGCGCAGAAACAACTAACGCCGTGCCCTATGCATTTGCTTTGAGCCTTTACACGCTTTTTGCTACGGGTACGATTATTTCATGGCTAGCGAGTTGCCTCTAAAGGGTGTGTATGGCGATTGGTACGAAGGTAACAAACACTCGGCACATATTCGTCACACGCACCAAGGGAAACAAAACTTTGCACCGCTGGAAAACGGTATTTTTAGCGATGAATTCATAACAAACCGCTGTCAGATTGGTATAGGGTGACCAGTCATATTTATCGGTGCGTGGCGTTCATGAATAATTTTCATTTAATTTTTATTTCGATTTTATCCTGATTTGGTCTGTATTTTTCCTTCATCAAAAACATTGAAATATTTGCAGTTTTTTTATAACAATTGTTAAGTTTGTAAAATTACTTTTCTATGGTTTAAAACACGCTCATTGTCATTATAATTCACCTAGTGGATGAAACACAGTGATCTGTCAAATTTGGCTTGTTTATTGTAGCTGTGCTTCGGTTGAAAAGTAAACAATTACTATCGCTGAAAAATTAGCAATTATGCTAGCCAAAAGAAGAAGTCTCATTAATTCGGACGAAAAGCGTAAGTTGACCAGCTTTCCGACGCAAAATTTTGTCACTAATTACACCGTTCGCATTCTAGGAAAAGCGCTGCAAAATGTCGTTCTGGCGCGGGGCCGACTTAAGGGTGCATTGAAGACCGTCACCAAATCATCGGACGATAGCACTAGCTTTGACGATAGCGAGGAAGATACGCAGGTGAAACGGAAACGCATGGACTCTCCGCCCGTTCATCAACCGTACATCATTAATCTGTTTAACCGTGGCATCGATGTGGCACGCTTTCGTGAGAATTCACCACTGTACCCGATGTGTCGCGCTTGGGTCAAGAACAATCCACGGGAGAAGATCGAGGAAACGGTCGTTCCACCTGCAAAACCCCGCATTGCCATCAAGCGTGAGCACAATCCAGACATCGTGAATCAGTTGATCAATGGAGAAGTGAAGGAGATAAAAGAGATGCCTCGACCAGCGACCACGAACATGGAACCGTTTCTTGTGGTAAAACGACAACCGGTCGCTGACTTCGACATTGATGAATCGTCTAAGAGTAAAGAGGAACTAATTGCTGAACATTTGGTGCACTGGAAGAAAATACGCGAATCTAGCATAGCACATCGTAAGCAGTACGAACAAGCACGGTATGGTACAAGTTTCAAATTATTGGAAGCACTAAAGAAGTAATGTTCAGCGGCCTGACAGAATTTTATTCGTAACCTGTAATTATAACCACAGAGCGTACATGGTTTTTGTACTGTATTTAGCATAGACTACAATCTACAACTTAATAAATTACAGTTTGCACAAATCAGTTTGGTGTGCGAAATATCTCTGTACTACAACCACGCAAGGCTTACAAATTATGTTGCAGTTTTTGGAAATGTTATCAACTACCAATGCGTTACCGTTGTTATTTATATTTTGTATGTCGCTAACAGGTGGTAAATTCGTTGGTACATTCTCTGCATCATTGTTCTGCAATCGCTCAACCCTTAAACGATTCATAATCTCCCGTATATGATGAAATTTAGCCTTTTGCTTTGTTCCGTTTTGAATCCGTGCCCTTTTAGTCGCAGAATCAGAATCGCCATCAAATACATGTTGAGAACTTCTTTTACGAACGCTGTAATGTGTGATTGAGACATTAAAACCGCTAACCAGCACAACGCAACAGCTGATAGCAAACCATTTACCTTCCATTGCCGTTATCGTTGTCAGATCGAGTGCTGCTATTATAAGGAGTCGCTTCTACTAAGGAAACGTTTGGACTTATGGCACCACCATCGTTACACTCGTTCGCAGTCGTAGAATGGATAGGAGAGCATTGATTGGTATTGTCACGCAGTACGGGGAACATCCTTTTCACAGCTTGGTTCATGATTTTCATTTCGCGCAATCTTTCATAGTGCGTGCGACATTTGTTACGGAATGTGATAAACATGTCCATCGTTGCGATACATTCATCGCACAAGCTGAACGAATCGTGCACTTCCGGGGCAATGCTAATGCCAATGATGTTATCGATGATGCTCAGCAATTCCGGCCGATCAAGCGGGAATAAAAGGTGCAAATTGGCGGCACCAAAACAGAAATGACAAAATTCCTTTTCGTCTGAGGCAGGGCTGCAAACGTTAAACTTTTGTTTATTGGATTGGTTTATTGATAACAATTCGCTGCTTTCGAATACATGCTTACACCTGAAGACCGGACTCCATTGCTGAACACGGTGCAGTTGGACGCTTTGCTTTTGTGTGTTGCTTCCAAAAGTTCAATGCTGCCGTATTACAAGGTTTACGCGTGACAAACAGTTTCTGATGTAGATTTCAAGCTACAAAACTACAACACAACATACAACGTGAATATTTTATCCAGAACGATAACTCCAAGCCTTCACACGATTCAGTTCGCGCGTTCTTTGCAGCGTTTGGCGTTCAAATTCTATCGAACACAACAAAAATTCCTTGGAACTCGTCTTGTCAAAGGTAAATGTCAGAATGGATTTCTATTTGCAAGACAACGTCACTCGTAATTTAAACGATACACATTCAACGACATGATCGTTTATTTTATGAAAGTTTCGTGAATTAATGATCATTTGGAGCAATAAAATGTATTAATCAAAATATTAAGGGTATGCACTATTTGCTGGTACCGAAAAAAGCGACAGAACGGAGAAGGAAAGCTGTGCGATGGAAATCATTTGTGATATTCATAGACCCTTATGGAAGCAGCCTCTACCGAGCTGTTGCTAATGATTATTTACTGTTTTTGCTTTACTCTCGCGTAATTTAAATAGCGCTAGTAAATCCCAGATACCGTCGTCTGAAGGAATGTGTTTAAGAATTAAGTGTTGAAGCAGGGCCAATAGGTATAACGATGTAGTACACGTTTAAATGGCAACTATGCGTTACAACACATAAACAAGATGTTTCACAGCACGATCCTTACGCTGTGCCAAGTCTTACATTCGTAAAGATATTCCATTCGAAATAAAAATCATTGAAGTCCCAGGTGAGCGAAAAGAAAGGTCTGGGAATCAAAATCATTGAAATCGCAAATGACATGATCTTTGAATCATAAGCATTTAAGTCACGACTGAACTGAAGTGAAGTGATTCGTATATCAAAGTCGTGTAATTTACAACTGAACTAAAGGGATGGATTCTGCATCAACATCCTTGAAGTAACAATTCAGTTGCAGGGATAACTTCTAAATCAAAATCATGGAAGTCACAACTGAGCTAGAGAGTTGATTAGATAATATTGAGCAGAAGAACATATAACTGAACACGAATGTCTGGACGCTCCTCATACACGCAGAATACTTACCGTTTACATATAGTTCCTGCTAGAAATATCGTAAATATTGTTTTTACATGCTCTCCCACGAAACGTATAATTTCGAACACCCACGGGGAATTTCCCGATATCTAACCAACACTGATTGCAGATAGTTCGCACTGATTCTTGATCTTTCTCTCCCACTGTGAAGATCGTTGATGAGAATGCTCAATGCATCGCATACTCGACAATCGAAATAAACATTCTTCGGATTTGTTGTGTTGTTTCCAAATTCACGTTATATTAGCTTTCACTTCTCATTCTTTACTTCCACACAAACACGGAGTTTTACGGATGTACATTCCTTTCAGCCACCAAACGATGGGTTTCCTCTATTATCAAGGTATCGTCGTCAGCCCGTTTGTATTGTACCCGACGTACACAGTGTGGAAACATAACCTAGAAAAAGACAACAGCTTTTAGAATGACGCTTTTCTACCCGGTCTGCCACATACAGCATATTCGGTGAACGATTCGGGTTGTTCTCTTACCTTTGGGCGGCAGGATGCACTAACCGTGGAAAGCATAGCGAAGTTGGAGCAAGTTTACCGTAGTCTTCTTGCCTCACGTTCAGATTCCAGCAGGGTCAGAATGTCGCCCTCGCGGACGGGGCCCTTAACGTTGCGGATGATCTGTCGGTTTTGCTCGTTCAGGAACTCAACCTTCACCTGGGTACACTGGCCCTGTGATCCGGTACGGCCCAGAACCTTGGTAACGCGCGCGAGCACAAATGTCTTGTCCATGTTGAGCTAGGATGAACAAATTTCGGTAATTTTCACCGATTTCCGTACAAGCGATCTGCTTGAGGCAAAACACGAGAAAGAAAGAAATTTGGCAGTCGGCAAACGTCATCTGTCAAATCGTGCAATCTGTTGTGACGGTTGACAGGAAGTGGCCCGGTGAAAGGGTCATTGCAATAGTATGGCAAATTGCAACCAAAAATTATTCAAACAGCGAAATGATTCTAAAAATGAGATTTTCTATTTTATTTCCGTCATTTAAGCACATGGAAAAAAAAATGCATAAAGAAAAACTTAAAACACACAAAAGATAATTTTCTGCCCAACAAAGCGTCATGTGACAAATTGGTGATACGGACCGGTATTGTTTTTGTTGACATTGCGAAAAGCTCTGCTTTTTATAGAACTTTGCAGGCGCTCGCATTACGTGTGGAGAACGTACGTTGAAGGCTGTTAAAAATGGTCTTTAAATGCCAGGAAGATAGCTTTTTGCAAGAGTTTCGAACAAAGGTCGTTTCCTGCGAAAGTGTCGCCGGAGGTTACAACGTAGTGTTTGAAGATACCATCCTTTTCCCCGAAGGTGGCGGACAACCTACCGATCACGGATCTGTAGCTGGCCGGAAAGTAACGTCGGTTGTACGGAAGGGTGCTGTTGCCATTCACTTCGTAGAAGATGATGGCACCGATAGTCCACCGTTTGCGGTCGGTGACGAAGTCGTTCAGCACGTAGAGTGGTCTCGCCGGTTTGATCACATGCAGCAGCACTCGGGACAACATCTCATAACAGCTATATTTGACCGCGAGTTCAAATACAACACCAGATCTTGGTGGTTGGGCACGGAAAGCTCCTATATAGATCTCGATGCAAAGGACATTGACCGCGATCAGCTGGAAAGAGTGGAAAACATATGCAACCAGCTGATTGTCGATTGTACACCCGTCGAGGTGCATGTGTACGAACCGGACGATCCGGCACTGAAGTCCGACGTGACGCGAGCAACCCGCGGCCTGCCAGAGGATGTGTCTGGCCCTTTACGGGTAGTAACTATAGCCGGCATCGAAAGCAACATGTGCTGTGGAACTCACGTGCGGAATCTAAGCCAATTGCAAGCAGTAAAACTGCTTAGCATCGAGAAGGCAAAGGGCAAATGCCTGGTGCATTTCCTGGTAGGAGGCCGTGTGCTCCGAAAACTGTCCGAATGCTACGATCGAGAGGTTCAACTGAATACTCTGCTAAACGGTGGACCCAGTTCTCACATTGAACTGGCAAAGAAGTTGCAATCCACCGTACGAACTACGCAGCGTATTGCCAAAAAACTGACTACCGAACTGGCCACAGCTGAAGCGGAAAAGATAAACGCCTTGCGGGACAATAGCCCACCGAAATACGTTCTGCTTCATCGAAGTGATGGGCAGGAATCGGACTTCATAAATACCTTCCTACGTGTGGTAAAAATGCCCGATTGTTTCTTCTTTCTTACGAACGCCGACACGGATGGTAGTGGCAAGGGACAGCTGGTTCTCCTGGGCAAACCGGACGATGTGGCCAAATTAGGCCCCGAAATCTGTGCGCTGCTCGAAGGAAAAGGCAATGGAAAAGGTCCGCGCTTTAATGCCAAAGTGAATAAGCTGAAAAATTTGGCGCAATGCGAAAAACTAGTCCGAGATCATTTCGCGTGCAATGAAACAGTGATTGAGAAGTAAAACCCAAGTGGAAATAAAGCAGTATTCGCCAGATACGGTAGTGATGCTTTAGAACTTGCTTTTATTACAAAACTAGCAGAATACGAAACATGAATACAAAGGGACTTGCTTTTGCGATGATCGTTTGACGATACTTTACTAGAAGACTTGGTTGCTTCTCATTCTTGAGGTACTGAATAAATGCATTCGTTGTGGAATTTCTTCCAATGGGTCACTTTTTAAGGCATCATACGCAGAGCGCCGTCAAGGCGAATGACTTCCCCATTCAGCATTGGATTATCTACGATGCTCTGAACCAGCTGGGCATACTCTGCCGGTTCTCCAAGACGCTGAGGAAATGGCACCGTCTTGGCCAGGAAAGCACGAACCTTCTCTGGCAAAGCCTGCAACATTGGCGTATTGAACAGTCCCGGTGCTACCGTAACGATTCGAATTCCTTGCGTGCTCAGATCACGTGCGATTGGCAGTGTCATACCGACAACGGCCGCTTTCGAAGCAGCATAAGCAGCCTGTCCAATCTGACCATCGTAGGCTGCCACGGAAGCTGTATTAACGATGACGCCCCTCTGTCCATCGGCGTTCGGTTCGTTCTCACCCATCAATCCCGCCGAAAGACGAATCACGTTGAACGTACCGGCGGTATTTACCAGCAGAACGCGCTGGAAATCTTCCAGCTTGTGCGCTACCTTTTTGTTGAAGTTGTACGTCTTCACGGCCACTGCAATGCCGGCACAGTTTACCGACACATCCAACCGGCCGAATTTACTTTTTGCCACCTCCAGCGCACCGCTCACATCCTTTTCAGACAGTACATCAACCGGGACGTACACCACTTTTTCTCCCAGCTCTTTCGCAACGTCGTTACCCTTCGAGGTGGGAAGATCACACAGCAGCACATTATACCCGGCACGCGCAAACCGTTCCACCGTGGCACGGCCAAGACCCGAAGCACCTCCAGTTACCAGTGCGACCGCGTTCTTGAGCATTTCGTTCGAGTGGAATGTAAGTTTTTAGGGGATCGAATCGCGTTCACAAACGTTAATGCACTTTGACCGGCGATCTGGAACTGCTGTTGTGCCGAGAACGATCTACGAACGATGTTGTTACGCAATCGTGTTATCAACACCGACAAGTTCAATGAACCTTGTGTAGCCGATAAACGGTCGTGACCGTGGAAAGAAATCTATAGGTAAGGGGCAAAATAACTGTTTGGAGATTTTTAGGGTAGCAGAATTTATTAAAAAATTATAAAAAAAACTGAAAATACCACTCTAAACAAATCCAAAACAAACAAATGACAGACCTTGCAGTGACAGATGGCTCTTTTCCGGAAATAATATTGGAAACATTTTAACATAAAATATAAAACCTTAGCAGCAATTTAGAGATTTTCTATTGCACCCAAAAAACTTAAAAGTTTTTCTTTATTTTTCCACAAGTTTGCAATAAAAAGAGGTGGAAAAATCGTGCACATTTTGAATGTTGCTCCTATATATATATATATAGTCTTATTTTCACCGGGCAAATCGATGACCAACTGACAGTGCAAAACCAGATTTCGGGAGGAGCAGGATTACATTCAACATTGCGGTCGGCTGGAAGGTTATCGCCGAAATAAAGTGTTCTTCGTTTGTGAAAGATGGCCATCGTAAAAGTTACTTCCGAAGAGCAGTACAAGCAACTGATTGGGTAGCGTGTTTGAAGCTGTTAGGTGAACATAAATCTCACCATACTCATTCATCATTTCCCCTTTAATTTACAGTGCTTCCACAGTATCGATAGTGCTATTTTCGGCCGAATGGGCCGAACAGTGTAAACAAATCAGCGATGTTATGAACGAGCTAGCCAAACAGACGGAATTTAAAACGCTACAGTTTCTGGACGTACCGGCGGAGGATTTGTCGGAATTGTCTATGCGGCACCAGATCGATTCAGTACCGACGGTATTGTTTTTGCGCGCCGGCAAGGCTGTCGATCGTATCGATGGCGTCGATGTAGGAACATTAACGCAAAAGGCAAGAACATACGCCGGTAACCCGTTACCATCGAGCACATCGGGTGACGGTGCTGGCAATTTGGAGGAGAGACTGAAAACGCTCATAAAACGTTCCAAGGTGATGATCTTTATGAAGGGCGACCGCAATACCCCACGCTGTGGCTTCTCCAAGCAACTGATAGCGATCGTTAACAACACTGGGTAAGTGGCCGTGGTACACCCGGTCCAGCTATTGTTATTCAAATGCCATTGTTCTGGTATTGCTTTCAGTGTGGAGTACGATACGTTCGATATACTAACTGATGAAGCTGTACGACAAGGACTGAAAACATTCTCAAATTGGCCTACCTACCCGCAAGTTTATGTAAACGGTGAGCTGATCGGGGGACTGGACATCATAAAGGAACTGTTGGAGGGCGGAGAACTAAAGGAAACGTTATGTCCCTAAAGACACGGTGCATGTTAAGTGGGAAGCGTGTTATGAGCGTTTTCGTTTCGTTTCGTTTGGTTAATTTATTATTGCGTAAATGCGGCGTCGGGTTACAACGCTTAACTAAGGCGCGGTGTAAAGAGTACTTGGATGAAAATACCCGACGAAGGAAATGAACCAGAAAATACGAAGAAAATAAACCATCGGGCTTTGGTTTTGCTTACATGATTAGCGGTTGATCGGTTATGCTTTTTGATTACTAACTCCCTGACGAGACACGGAAACAGAACTCCACGATGTGAATCCAACGTACGGTGACTACTCGCCTTCGCGCTTCTTTTGCAGCTCTTTGCTAAACATTGTCAGCTTCTTCTCCATTACCTCACGAATGGTGTCACGGATTTTCGACTTTTCGATGCCGATCGTTTCGATCTTTTCTAGCTGCTCCTGCACATATTCGACACGCCGTTTGAAGAAGGCTTTTGCGCTTTCGAGATCCTGCCAGAAGAAGCAATGATTTGAGTATTCCGTCGCGTTCGCATCCACATGACTAACTTACATTCTCTACATAGTAACCGGTACCAATTTCAATGATTACATTATTCGCATCCTTTATCGTACCGGGCACGTACATGCTCCTACAGGAAGGGGTGGCATTGATTAACAACAAACAAACGGTGCGATTGTTTCCGCCAGCACTTACCCCGTCAACGGTACTAGAATTTGCTTATCGTTCCAGTCCTCTTTGATCTGTTCCAGTGCTTCCTTCGAGGCGGAGTATTTCGATCTGGCCATCTTGATGCTGTTCAAGGATTCTTGGAAGATGGACAATTCCTAAAACGTACCAAAATCAATGCTATCACTCTGTGTCCGTACTGCTGCGGCCGGCAACACAATCCACTAACCTGATCTAGTTGATTTTTCAGCTGAGTCAATTGCTGCAGATTAAGCGTGTTGAGATCGATTTGCTGCATCTGCGGCTTTTCCGTGGTGGATATATGTGCCATCGCGATCGCTCGGTGCTACTGGTGCGTGATATGGGATCGGGAAAATGTAAAAGATGGTTTGGAAAAGTGGCCAAAGTTTGTCCGTAGGCGGTAACTTCCCGTTAAGGGAAGATTAGTGTTCTTCTTTGCGTATAGCTGGCTGCCCGTTCACGACGAATCGCTGTGAAACTTCGGATGGCCTTCTATGTCAAAATTGGTTATTGCATGCGTTCCGACCAGTGCTGCCAAAGAGCCCACAATCGATGCATTCATGAAGAAAAAAAAAATTTTGGTCTGAATAATATTGCAAAAATTTCACTGTGTTGAAAGGGAAATAATTCTACGCGTAGTTTTTAAACATTGGCTTCATTTTGCTGAGAAGCAGTGATCTTTTTTAAATACAATTATGGTTTGATCGATTCACCACATGCTTCTATCACTGCCGACTGCTGTCAAATGAGTTGCCATCAATCGAATGTCAAAACAGATTTCAGAAATACCGCCTTTTGTGTGGCTCTGTCGGTAAATAAGTAAGGATAAAGCAACGAACGAGTTGACGAAAATATTGCACAAAACTACTGTTGTTCATTCATGATGAAGCCAGAAACGAAATTGCGTACGGAATCGGTAAATTTAAAGCGTTCAGGATCGGCAACGCTGTTCCTTCCACACCGATACAATCTGCGTAGCAAAGGTAACTAACTGGAAAATACGTTGTTGCACGTTACATCGAATTAACTGTTGTTTTTCTACTGTCGTCCCACTGGATCGTTAGGACCTCCACGATATGTACAATTTTCCGATCAAGAATGTCCCATTTGCCTGGAAGGCTTCAGTGCTCCAGTGGTAGTAAACTGTGGCCATTCGTTTTGCAAATCCTGCATCGAGATGTGCATAAAAAATACAAAACCCGCAGTTTGTCCGATATGCAAGGAGAGATTAGTGAGACAGCTCTTCCTGTACAACATAGATTTCTCGAACCATATGGTCACAAGTGAAAATAGGAAACATAGGACCCTTATCGCCTCAGTGCAGGAGAAAGAGAAGCCAAAACATTCCACCACAAAACCCAAAAAGCCAGACAGACGAACAACGGTGGTGTAAATTCCGATGATGTTTTAACAGAAGGACATACCATTAAGTGCCTATGCTTTTTTGCATGTCCGACGATCGTTCGATGTATGTATATAATGTAACTCTATCGAGGTCGTAATTTATAAATTGTTCAAAAATATCTGTAATAATATATACGATAAGTCGCTTGTTACTTTACTCTGTCAGCGAAAGTGGCGCATGTTGGTGAGGAGCAAGGATAAGTTTAGCGTAAATAATTATACATATTTTGTCGATCTTTCGTGGAGAGGGCGAATAAAGAATGATACGCGTGTTGAAGCTAATGCTGATGCCTGTATTCAGTTAACAAAACCTCAAACGTATAATCTCTCTTGCACAAGCGTGAGTGTGTGTCTGCTTGTTATACAACACGTTCATAGCACAAGCATCTCATGTATCGCACCCAAATGTAAAGAGATTATCTGCTGCTTTGCATTTATTAAGAACTTTCAAACAAATGCGTATCACATCCTTTTTTTCCATACAACGCAAATGCTGTCGTCCTGGGACCGAGGTAACTTACTGAGAATATT
Source organism: Anopheles culicifacies (assembly GCA_000473375.1). Classification (NCBI taxonomy): domain Eukaryota; kingdom Metazoa; phylum Arthropoda; class Insecta; order Diptera; family Culicidae; genus Anopheles; species Anopheles culicifacies. The sequence goes on along the minus strand of KI422529.1, from coordinate 28,805 downwards.
CGGCCGAGATCAAACTCTACTTGTACGATAAAAGTTAACCGTTGTGTAATATTAATGCAATAAAATATATGTATAAACTTTAAGCGTGAGCGTAATGCACTTTTGAAACAATCTTCGCATAGGTTTAACAGTGTCTGCCTTGAAACAAAAAGGCCAATGAACGAAGCGTTATAACGTTGCGCAATATACGGCTACAGCATTCAGAACCGTCATTCCGATCGGTCCGTATTGCCAAGCGGATTGGTACTGGGCAGATCTTTATCATCGATCCGTCGATGACGGTCGGAGAAATCTTTTGCAAATACGTTCATTTCTACCTCCTTTCGGTTGGCTAGCTTTTTGGTCGCTAGTTTGCTGTACCGATCTTCCGGTATTTCGTACTGCGTGATGTTTGGTTGTGATGCACTGTTTCTCCTACAGTCCAGATCGTAGTTGTATGAGCGTGTTAGATTTAAACTGCTGGGTGGCGTTTGCGTACGCTGGACGTTGCCCGCCTGTTGTTCGGTGGACAACAATTTAGCACCACCAGGCACCTGCAATGGTTTCCGACTGGCCTGCTGCGGTTCTTCGTTCGCTTCCGTCGCAGCATCGATTGGGGCCGGTACGCGGAACACCGTATCGTAGCGAGGTTTTAAGAGCGAACAGATTTCCTCTATCCCTTCGAGCGATTGCTGCAGCTCACCATGAGGGTTGGTAGGTCGGATGTTACGTCGCAGCACGGTTAGATACTGCAGTAATTTCGCACGCCCGACCGACATAATGTTGTACGCATTCTGCAACTCAATTCGAAGCAGTTCGGGATCCTTAAAAAAATGGTAAAAATGCATTTGTTAAATCTAACAAAAACGATAACGAGTCCCGAAAAACTCTTGCACATAACGTACATCCTCCCGGTAGCCATCCGTTATGGGTGGATCACGTACATCCGGTTGTATTGAATCTGAGATCGCTTTCTTCGTAGCAAGGCAAGCCGCTTGCCGCAGTTCGACAGCGGTTGCTTTCCGCATCGAACCACTGTTTCGTGGCAGTGAGCTGGTGCGTTGTCGATCGTCCATCACACCTGCACCACCTGATGATCGGGTTTGTAGAGGATGATCATCGACCGCGACCTGGCTACGACGCTGATGAACTGTGGGCAGTGTGGAATACTTGAGTTGCGACATTTCGACACTTTTCGAGCGCAACCCAGTCGCTGGTTGAGGTTGCTGGTGCGTTTGGCGCTTTGGAGAGGAAAGGAAGATCATTGCACCGGCCGGACGTTCGTATACTTTGGGAGATTTCATGTGCAGCGCATGGCGTATCACGAGCGCTATGTCTACGTTGCTGGGATAACGCATCAGGTACGAAAGGCAGGTTGTGTAGTCGCTATAAATTACTAAAAGAAAAAAAAAACAGAACACGTAAAACATTGGCTGGCGAATGTTACATACAAAGATACTAACACTTATCTCTTATTCGTATCAGCATAGCCACGACGACGTAATTGATTAGACCAAGATCGTCGCCTTCGCCGAATATTGCATCCCATAGTAGCAGCAAGTCTTGCAAGGCAAACTCACGCCCAAACAGTAAACGTAACCATCGGCTGCGGAGAATTGGCAATACAATCAGTCATTCAAATTCATTCATAAACCCACAAACGATCGCCTTACATCCCAAAGATGGCTAACGGAATGTCGAGCTTGAGCAGATGGTTGTGCAGATGGAGATCTTCTTTGATGAGGATTTTATCCTTGATGTAGTTCAGCTGTTCCACTACTTCAATTTCCGGTTTGCGTTTCGCACCGGCTGGGCTGGAATTCATTGGGCTGCCTGGTGTTTGTGCAGGGAAGTAACCGGTAGCTGTTGGCACCATATCGGTGATGCGATAGAAGGATTCAATCTGGGACATAATCTTCGAGAACAATGCACTGAACATAAATGAAGAAAAAGATTTATACGGCGTACCCTTTTGGGAAAGATTTAGAAGCTTCAACTTACTAAGAATCCTCCTCCAGATACTGCGGATCCAGTATCGCCAACAGGTTACGACTGAAAGCAAAAGGAAGCTACAATTAAAGCCAGCTTTTTGCAGCATAGAACCGAACCATACTCAATATCCGGATGTAGTTCCTGTATATGTGCCAGCGCTTGCTGATCGCTGTGGATGACAAATATTAGCGGTGCCAGTATTTCATGCATACCCTGCCGGTAGCACATGGCAGGAAATTGTCGGGCATAGCAGAACAGAATGTTGGTCATCAGTTCCTGTATCGTCGGTTTGCGAAAGAAGTCAACGCCGGGAAAAGTCCGGACGACGTCTTGCTTTATCACAGCGCATAGTTCCTGATCACAAAAGTGTTGATTCCAGAGGCTTTGTTTCGACTGGGAAAGTGGATCGTCCCGCACATCCGTGGTCTGCTGGTGCGGGTTCAGCACAAACTGATCCTTCAGGTGCCGATAGTGTGCCCGTGCATCGAACCGCTGTTCGGGCCAGCTCTTGGTAGTGGGTGTTTCCAGCACACCGAGAAACACGGCCCAACATACGCTACGGAAGGGGGATGCACGTAGGTCACCTTCTACGGCCAGCTGTCGCAGATGCAGCTGATTCGTCTCATTTGCGATCGCCATAATGTTCTGCCATTCTAATCTACAAACAAGAAGCACAATTGACGATAGCCCGTAAGTTTGTACAATGGTACGCAGTGTCCTGCGCTTATCATGATGATCATGGTTAAATATTGGCTCAATACTTTACTCGTACTTAGCGACGCCGGACCGTCCCTGTCCAGCTGTCAGTGACGATGGTTCCGCTTCCTGAAGATCGAGGTCAACTACCATCGCAACCTGTGTTGGGACCGAAACCTTTATGAAATTCAGATTCACGACGACCCCCTTTTCTCGGATGATAGGAGCAGCTGGGGTTCGTTTTCGATGTAGGGGTTAATTGCACTTGTGGGATTTGCTCTTTTTACACGCCTACACCGTCGGGTAATAGCGATCTAAACTCCAAGAGCAACTACCAAGCTGCCTGTTATAAATGCATCTTTTACTGTGCTGAAGCAAATTCGCAACACTTGTTTGGCCTCAAAATTGTTTCTATCGCTCGATGGAAACGCAAACAATCAAATGTTTAGATCGACACGGCAGCTTGAATATCTTGTAGTCTTTGCGAAAATGACAAATGCTTTTGAAAGTTAGGTGCAATATAAATTCAGACCGGACCACTACAATAACACCCGCGGATGGGACGGTTGGAAATACGCGATAAGATCCATGCACATTTTGCGCACAACTGTTTTCACAACAATCATTTATTTTCGTTTCATGCGTGCTGTCAAGATATGCGGGATGGTTGAAATGTTTCACGACCCGGTGAAAATACTACACACAGATGTACATTTTGAAATGTTCAGCAGCGGTTAATTTGATAATAATGCTTTTCAAATTACATTTGGATAAATTGAAAACTCCAAGAGTTTTTAGGAAAAACAACCTTTTTTTAAATAATGAGACTTATAGGCTTCATTAAACGAAGAATAGCTATAATAAACTATTCAGATTTTTGCGCAGCCCGTTTTTTTGCACACTAGTTGGGCTGGTTCCAAAATCCTTTGCGTAGTCTTCCTCTGTAGCAAAGACTAACTAAGAATGACATTTTTGCTGAAGATATCGTAGACGAAAAAGACCACCTTAGAATGTGAACCACACTTTCAGATTATATATTCTTCTTTTGCTACCCCGAGCGAAGATCGTTAGCTACTTGTGTTGGGGCTTAAATTTTTAATCCACCTCGGCCACCAAGAGGCTTGTTCTACAATTTGGTGATCCCTAAATAGCGTAAAAAATATAACTATTTAACAAAGTACCTAATTTAAAACATAATATACCGACTAGTTTCATTTGTGGAACAATAAAATGGGGGTATCTTTTACTAACTTTATTTAAACTTAATTAGTTTATGTAAATCCCACCGGCCAGAGTTCGGAATATTTGTTCTCTAATGTCAGTGTTAATAATTATGATGAAAGTACAGTAAGTTAATATAAGCTTGAAGTTGACATTATATAAGATTGCGCAATAACATTTCTACTCGGAGTATTAGCAGTTAAAAGCATTTTTTTCGTATAAAATCGACTTATCGGTTTTTGTGTGTGCAAAGCAATTACTTTTTCAAAAGGAAAGAAAGAAATGGCCCCAATTTGGCTAATAGTTCCATAACAACCTGATGCAATTAAATCCTACCTCATTTCGTATGTCTTATTTTATGAAATGCCGTTCTTAGCAGTTAAATGGATACGCTTTTCTTGTAATTACTCACAAATATATAACCTATCTTTTAGTCTTCTTACAGTTTGGAAAAACTGTACGCTAAGTGCTCGCTTGCGCTAAGTGCGAAATTGCCGAAGAAACTCCATATTCCCACTCGTAAACGTTCTGCTGTTTGCTATCTGCGAGACACGACAGCCACAGCAGCAGAAATGGTAAAATTTCACGGCAATAAAAAAAACACACACATGTTTGCTATCATTCATCAAAACGCATTTGTTCTTTTAGCGTGTAATTATTTGTTTTGTAATGATTTTTTCTCGCTGTTACTGTGGGGGTTACACGTTAAAACCTTCATGGTACAACAACGGAGAAGGATGAGTACGTACCTATACTAAAGCACGTGGAACACAAATGGATGATTTGTGTCCTTTTTTTTGCCAATAAGATCGAAACGTTCTGACGAACGTGTTGTTATGATTTTACTTAATGCATGGTAAAAGATTGATTAATACGCTGCTTAAAGGTGACACATTTTAGATTTTGTACAGTGCGACACATCCGTTTCTGTGACGCATCAAAGTTGGTAAGCGTGTTGGGATTTGTTTTTAATTCTCAACAATTTTGTTGAAGTTATTTTACTTTCATGCAATATATTCGATAGGAACACCTTACATTGTACTGTTGTTTAAGTGCAAACAGAACAGCTAAATGATCATTTAGCTAGGCCGATCAATAGAACGTTGATCATTCATTCCCAATCAATAAGCGACGATCAGTTTCGACCACTCATCCCCATCCAATTAAACCGTCCAAAATAATACCGACACTTTTGGTGCACTGCATTGCAACGCCGCGACCACTAAACGATCGAGCGCATGATCTTTTTTTCACCCCCCAATCTGCTTCTAATGCCAACCGGTTGTGTATGAAACAGGGGTTAGAATGCGTCGCACAACTTCCCCGGGGACGCAGGTTTGCCGTGTGACAATCTACCCACCGAAGGGGTGCGATCGCCTTGAATCGTCTGTGACGAACTTTGGATTTGTGGACACAGCATGTGAAGAGGGAGACAAAAAAAAGGTACATACACCCGAGCACCGTCCCACCGTGTGTTCTTAGCTCTTCCGACGTGCCACGATTAGGTGGAAATAATATCCATATCCAACTGGTAGCACTGAAACTAGCCTTCACTTGCTTACTATTATTCGATGACGTGCACACGGTGCGGTCACTGTGATAAAAAAACGAACCTCTAAAAAACGTCTACAACGAATCTCATGGTTGAGCGGGAAACTCGTTAAAAATTGCTAATAAGTAGAGTAAAGTCAAGTACCACGATCAGATTGAATCTTTTTGTTTGGCACCCGTGAGAAAGTAACAGCCACAGATGTCACCGGTAAATATGAAATTTCCAATTCGTCATACACATGGATGATAGTGCGCTAACACTAGTGTGTCTAGTATCCCTCACACATCGATCGATGATACTAACACAAATGGCCACGATGATTAATTGCGATGCAGAGAAAAGTACTAACGCTCGCTATTGTTGCACAGTTCATCAAGATGGCAATAAAAAAAGAAACGAAAAACCAAATCAAAACATCCTCCCCAAGTGTATGCACGCCGGGCCACGTCTAATACCTCCCCCGTTCCACACGTCAACGCGTGTTGGACGCTCGTGGCGCAAATGGCAATTAGGGAACGAGTGGACCCTTGGGCCCCAAGAAGGACTCACACCACTGTTACGGACACGAATGTCCACGTCAACAGGCACTGGATTTCGCTGACGTCAAGTAACTTTTTCCTCTGTCCCATCTGGACGAAGGAGGTGACGACACGGGGACGAGGATAAGGCAGGAAAGTTTGGTTAAGTACCTTCGGTTATTTTTTTGTATAGGAATCCGATGGGGATCAACGATAAATCTTCCCATTTCTTACAACTCGCAGCCTCGCATTTGTTTGTCTGGAAGGAGGGTGGCCGAAGGAAACAATACGTAAACAACGTACGACAATCGTGCAATTGCATTTCCTCTTTTTGTTGTTGAACCAGCTGCGCATCCGTCACGAATCCAACCCTGTTCGTTGGTGCATTTTCTTGTGCGGGTTTGTTGCGAACACCTTGCTGAACGTGTGAAGGTGTGAAATTTTGCACCGGCCGCATGAATGAAAGTGGAAAGGAAAATCCACCGAAGGAATATTTCGTGAACAAGTGTACAGAGTTGTCGGTAAAGATTTGTCGAACGATTTGAAGGTTAATAGTCCTAGGATAGTCATCGTTTACCCACTGACAACAGCTAGTACAACAGATTAGGGTAGGGGAAGCAAAGGAAACAATCGGGCGACTCATTAGGAAGCTGTTTAGTTGCTGTTTGTTGTAAATCGTCACCTAATAGTTCGCCGACAATTGTATTTCTGTGTATTGGGGACATTCAAAGTAGTAAATGAGGTGGCGAATTTATAGATGAGTTAATCTCTCATACGATATTTGTTTGTACCAGAATTGACTTCACTGTTTTAGAACTCTAGATGCTTAAAATTATAGAACTAGCATAGAATAGAACATTAAAATGTAAAAATATAAAAGCGAACCTCACCAGTATTTGATTTGTAATAAACCAGTTTCATGAAATTGAAGGCTAAATTCTTAATGTTTCTCTTTACTTGATATAACCAATAATTAAATCAAAGTATAATTACATATACTAGTTCTTGTAAAGTGCCGAATCTAACAATAGGCAAGGTGGGTCACTGCCAAAAGCCCCATCAGCTTAGAAGAGCCAAAACGGCGAAAAAACATTCAAAGCTTATCAGATAATACAGAATATCAGGGACCTGATTTCAGGACTTAAGCATACCAGCTACAGAATTCCCGAGGACTAAATAATTCCCTAAGAATTCCGACGACTAAGAATTCCCGACAGCAAATAAATAGCTAAATCGACACGATAATGTCGTTTGAAATACTCAAGTTTCCTAGTCTACCACCGGTAGCAAGACGGGTTTGGAAAGTTTAATATATTAAAGTTGGATTCAGTTTAACCAGCTAAGTGGTCGCGTGAGGCTTTGATCTCATCAGGAGTGCTGTTGGCAAGTGTATCAGATCAACCGACAATAATCAAAATATTCTACATTTGGGGTCCCTGAAGTTAGTCGTTCTTTGCTCAATGCCCTTTGATATCACTTACATCATGATCGAAATTAGAGATCATGGTTATAAAAAAAACATCTTCAACAATATCCCGAGATAAGAACGACGACTTCTTCTTGATCTTCTATGGCTCTACAACCTCGAGAGGTCTTGGTCTGCTATTTTTTGCTTTCATGATTCGGAATGTACCCGGAACAGAATAGTCACTCCTGCGTACCGGAGGAACGGCCCGAATCGAACCTCAGTCCTGTCCGTTTAAAGACCGGCGCGGCATTCTTCTCGACCACCGAGCCGCTCCAAGAAGAACAAGACGACACAAACACATAAAAAAAAACAAAACAGATTATATAAGTCATTTAAATACAGATATTTATAACAGATACCCTCAATGTTTGCATGTACCCAAATAGTTAGCCAAAATAGGCTTAGATTGTTTTCAAATTAATAACCCGGCTTATCGATCATGCGTAAGCTATCGAAAAAAGGCACATACATTTAACGTTTCCCTTAATTATGTACGACTGACGACATTCATTTATCCTTCATGTCGTTTAGGTACATCGCACCGCATGAATCATCGACTGCATGGCATTAGAAGTTCGGAAACTAGTAAAGCTGTGTTCTACATCGTCATATCACTGTGCCCTCAACTTGTACGGTACTTGTACTGCGGGTAGGGCAGTATCAAACCAGTACCGGTCACATTCGGGGGACCTTCACCATGCGGTCGATGTTTGATCGACGCGAATCGATACGGTGTCCTCAACGCCGGCACGTAGTCCATCCCAGAATTGACGCATCTGCAGTGTGTGCTTTGTGGCATCGTTTCCGTTGCGTGAAAAAGCGTGTCCCCGAGGTCTAGCCACCGTTGTGGTGGTGGTGGGGGGTCTGGGAACTACCCATATGTGGTCTGCCGTCAACATCGTTCACAATGTTCCCGGCAAATTTTTGTTCATGCGATGCGCCAACATGCGGCCCGTTGTTCCGGTAGGGAGTGCGCGAAAGCCATTATGACGCGATGGAGCGAAAGAGAGGAACGGAGCGAAGAAAGCCCAAACGGGAGAGATCCGATGAGCGAATGGTCAGCGCGGTGGTGCGGTTGGTACGAATAGCGGTCGAGGGGTGTCCGTCCCGACAAACGAGACGAGGGCGAACTGCACGTCGCAGGTTAAAGGGAAAAGTTTTATAAAAGACCGGCGCACTGACCGTGCGTCGTTTACTGTGCTGACTGATCGCAAACCGAGCGGACGACGATCGTACGCGGTACTACGATCTATCCATTCGAGCAGTTTTCGCCACTTTGGCCGAACGTGTGCTAAGGTAACGATTTCCTTGTGTGCTTGCTGTTGTTGCGTGCTGGTAGTCGCTGGTGTGTTCTTTTTGTAGCCATTTATCCTGCGCATCCTTGGGCGATCGGGCGTGATCGGAAGTGGAGTGATACGCGTGTGGGAAAAGTTTGGTGCAACATCCGCTAACATTCGCGGCTGTTGTGAGCCTGGTGATAAACATTCGGAGTGCCCCGGGGAACAGGTGTTGGGATCTGCGGCCAATATTTTACGTGTTGTTCGGGTATATGTTTATGCCGGGTGAAAAACGAAAAGCGAATTAGTGTCCCAAAGCCCAAGCCTGCTGGGTTGCTTCGTACTCGGAACTCCGTAAGTACAAACCCATTAACCGTTTCCCCGCAACACTGTCGTCTGTTCACCCCCACCGACGGTCTGAATCCGACCTGGGGCTGGAAAGTGCTAATACGTTCAAATCGAACGTATTGCATGACCTGGAACAGGCATTCTACCAGCGTGCATGCCGGCCCCATGTTTCGGGACCTATGTCGGCGTATGGAACCATGTTTATCCTACGGTCAGCAATTTTTCGACTCTGGTCTGTTTTTATTTTCTTACTGGTGTACGTTAACGTGACCGCGCGTGTGCGTGTATCTGTGTGTAATTGTTTTTATGTTTATATATCGTTTTTCCTGTGCGATTTTGTGGTATTAGGCGCATGGTTCATTGCACACGCGGCACAAAAGTACACGCACTTACGGTGAGGGCTTTGAAAACATTTTTACACGGAGCCTGCTCGCTATCGATTCGACAGACAGTCTGGTAAACGCGTACGATTGGAAAGGAAAATTCTAACCTTGCCTCAATGTCAATGTGAGTCGAGCCCAAGAGATAGTATCCTTCTGGTTCCGTACTGATGCCATATTTCATCATCAGGTGCCATGGGGTGCCATCATAAATACCGTGCCCTCATACAAGTTGCGGCACTGCTCGATGGGGTGGTGTTTTATAGCGTGTCGGTTCGGTTAGTGCTTCGTGTAAGTTTGGACGATATTAGTGTGGTATAACGCACGGTGCGGTTGTACCGAGTTCGGTAACCAGCTCAGTACACCGAACATCACGTCCTTTACTGCCGATCACGTTCGTCGCAGGGAAATGTTTACCATCTCATTTGCTTCCAGTTGGGTAAAGTTTGTTTGTTGTGCGCTTTGGCAATAGAAGACACTGCCTTTACACTGCTCCAGTAAAACGTTACCAAAATCGTTTGAACGCACGCAAGCTGAGCCTGAGGGAAATTGAGAGTAACTTACACCACAAGAAAAAGCGCATCGTGATGAGATTATTCTGATAATTATACAAGACCATGAAAAACGCACTTGCCCCTGACTTCATGTTCGGAGAAAACAGCGAAAGAGACAAGGTCTACCAGTGCATCTGCCATCTTCAGAAAAGTCACCAGTGGGTTGATACCAAGGCACTGCATATCCTTCACGGGATACGCACTGGTAGACCTGATGAAGGCTGACTTGTACAAGAACCTGTTCTGGCGTCCCAACACCATCGTGCGTCCTTGTGGATACGATGGAAGAACCAATGCCTGAAGCCCTAACTATTTGCCTCCCCAATGGCATTCGCAATAGTCGGCTAGTCAGGAGTAAACCTTCAGAGTTAACCTCTTGTCCCGATCATCTCTTACCGTGTCAAGTAAAACGGCGTCTTCGGTAGCGACGGGGTCAGGACAGCAAGTGCGCTGTCTCCGTTTGTCCCATCCCGTCTGACCTTTCCATAGCTGTACATTATGCAATTGGCCCGATCTCGATGTTCCGCATTATTTTCAGGCAGCTCTTTCACCTGATCACAACGGTGATCTTTGTCTCGTCCACACACTTCAGCCTTGGTTCAGCCGGTATTTTTCTGTTAGCGTGGAAATAAATCTCCGTGAGGTAAAGGCAATAATTTTACTCTGCTCTTTACACCACTTACGCCAAATAGAGATAACGTGTGGATTGAAAGAAAAAAAAGAAGGCATTACTAACATTCGGGTTTTTTTTATTACTCACACATTACCGTGCTTAGAAGGTTTAGAGATATAGCTGCGGGGTTAAAGCACACAGTGCGGGATGGAAGTTAATTGTGAATTACGCAACAAGTCACAAAATTCCATCCACATAGACTTTGGTTTTTGTACGGGTGTAAGTTTTCAGTGAAAACTTTTCACCTTCTTCTCCATTTACACTAATACCACGTGCTGAACTGAAGAGTTCCGAATATCAAACACAAATCCAGCAAGCTGACCTCATGTTTGCAAATCGGCTAAAGGGGAGAATAAAAAAAAAATCATCTTCCTCCCTTTTTTTTCGGTAAACATCACCACGACGGTAACCTTGATGGGGAGTCGCAATTAAACGTTAAGTGCCCAAGTGTGACAATTCGGCAAATACTTTAATTAGCCATCACCGTTGACCCCGTTCAACGAGTCCAGTGGGTAGTGTGTCTAACGTGTCTGTTTTTTTTGTTTTTTTTGTTGTTGGTCCAATTTACTTATTCCAACATTAGCCGCTCCCAAGCCATCCCTAAATAAATGTTTCCGGGCAAGCTTCACAATACGATTGTTTTAAAAATAAAGCTCAATCTTTGCCCTCCTGACGGGTGGGCCCCGTGTCTGGAGTCACGTATATAATAACGACAGCCTCGCACTAGTTCTGTCCGGATTTAGGTGACTCTACGTACGCCTCGTTGCCTCCATTCCACACCGCCCATATTGGTCGCCATGTTGCATTTGCCCGTCGGCTATACTACCGACCGAGGTACGGGAAATTCTTGTACGGAAGCTCGTTTGCTCGACAGAGGACATACGAGTCAAAAACGTTGGTTGAAAAGCGGTGGCACCTTGTGGCGGGAGTTCCCTCGGCCGGAAACACCTTCAAAAACCGGGAACTCTACCGGACCTGATCGGGATACAGGGCAATGAGAATGAGCGAAATTCCACAAAACTTCCCCAACAACTGAAGGGTGAGAGTTTGCTAAGGAAGGGGTGAAAGTGAAGCACACGTAATGACAGCATACCGATATCGAACGTCACGTGCCATTAGTGCGGGTTAGGTCCCGTACGCCAAGGTTCTGCTCTGCTGCAAGGCTGCTCTACAAACAAACATAGAAAAACCGGTCAATTGATGCATATACCCACTATCCGATCGTCTGTGGGCAGGTAATGTCAACGCGATAGAGAACGACTGCAATGTTGCCTATCTTCCAGTGGGCTACTAGTTGGCCAACGCAATCATGACTATCCATGCGATGGTCAAGATCATGTGTGCCGTAATGGCAATGAGTGTGTTCAGTATTTATTACAAATTGTCTTACATACAGCCGACTGAAGGGTTAGGAGACGATTTACAATGGGTAATGATCGTAACGAGAGCCTGCTCGTGTACATCTAAGTGTCCAATTGGGTGGTGTTGTTGTTTTCGGAACAACCTTCAGCAAATGTTATTTACGAACCACGATCAAGGTCACTCAGATCGATAGTGATCCTTCATACGGCATGTTCAGAAAAAAACAGACAAAAAACACCGATACGGTTGGTGACGAAGAAGTGATGCCATAAAATCAAATCCAAGCGACGAAACAGTTATAAAAGCTCAATTGCATCCGATACCGGTGGCATTGTACGGGGATCGGTGATGGGTTTATACGTTTTCCACCTACCCGAGACATATTTCGCCACCAGCTCGTGCAGTGGACAGTGGTGGATCACGTGCAAACGCAATCGCGAATCGTTTACATTAGAAATCAGAACGGGTTCAAATGTGAGAATGTTCAGAGAACGAGAAGCAAAAACGAGCTCACCGTGACATTGCAGCCAATGTGGGGTTCGCTGCTTGTGTTGAAGTCTTTCGTTTCCCTCATGGTAGGCGTATCAGTTGCGACCTTTTATTGGGAACGTTTCGATCATTCAAATGGAACTGTGTCACAGCGATCTAGAACCGAACGGTGGTGAATTCGATGCTCGATGCTTGGCATGAATTTTTACATGTGTTCCCAGAAACTTCAATAAGAAAAATACGTTACATGATTTCGCAATATTACCCGCCCATTCCATGACCTGTTTGTTTACATTCCAGGCATTAGAAATTCCTTTAGCGAACCACCGATTTTGACCATTTCCGAAACGCTCGAGTCGTAAAAATTGTTTTCGTCAATTGTTTCATTTCGATCGTAAAAAAGCTACAAATAAATCTCTCCACCTCGTTCTGTACATCCTGTGCACGAACTATGGGGGGGTATGTATCGGGCTAGGTGTGGGGAGGGAAAAATTCCAAAAGAAATCACAAACCGCTTCACGAAACGACGGTATGGTTCGAAGTGCTTCGCATATTGCGTTCCTAATTATCATGCCCAAGAATACCAATGATTGATATACGCTCGTAGGTATCGTGGATTAGCAAAACCGAAGTCCCTTTTTTGAATCGGTTGTTGAAAACACTGACACGAACGGACAACTTGCAAACTCATCCACCGGTTGTGCGGTTAGCTAATGCGTGGAATATTGAGAACTGACCGTTTCCTCATTCCTGCTGCCCGAAAAAGAAGAGTCGAATGTCACCAATCGTCATCATGCTGCCCGTACGGCACCGTGATGCCCAACCGAAGGGACGTGATTATTATGGATAACTTGCGGAGTGTGAGTGTGTAGTCGGCTACAAAAGCACAAACAAAAAACGGACAACAGTTCCGCATTGAGCCAGAAGGGTCGAGTTGAGTGCATGCGGGATTCATTTTGGCAAGGGGAACATAATCGAAAATAAAATTTACCATCTAGGATGATCGTTCGTTCGTTCACTCTCTCTCTCTCCAATGATCTGCTGCTGCTGTTGCAGGGAAGTTTCATGTCTGTTTGTACTGATGGATTACTGCTTTTGGCAAATGAAAGCGGGCGAGGTTAAATACCACGCAGTTGCAAAGTGCATCGTATCACACGCACCGAATCGTTGACAGGGCGGCAGTAACAAGCGCATAACCGGTTCAGAGGTTAACGGCTGGAATGATACGAAACTTTCACCGAATTTCGGGCAATACGCCCTGATTCGTGAAAAATGTGCATGCGCATATGTCTACCCCTACGCCCCCCGAGTGAATATTCGCTTCAGTTTCATCCTTGTTGTTTTGGTAAATGCATTTATTACAGCATCCTTTAAATCTCTTACTACCAGTCAATTAATAATGGTATGCGAGTTTCACCTCCGTCAGCGAAATGACTTGAGACAGTAATTAATTAATTGAACGTGGCCCTTTTTGTTTTGCTTTTGCTTTGTTTAGTACAGGCACGTGATTTTGGACTGCGGTACATCGTCAATATCTTCATCTTGTACCCTACACACCCTGATAGGCAACAATGGCACCGAACGTGCTCGGCAATACGATACTGCTGGCCGAAACCTGCATCGAGCAGGAGGATCGAAACAACAACAATGCACCGGTTGGCACACAGCAGTACAAGAACAAATCCTTCCTGAACGTACCACCGAAGCCGACACCAGTTACAGAAGAGATTCAGGTAAGCAGCATCCCAGCGCCATGCGATCGTTGATCGACTGCAACATTTACTATACCAGGCGTAATGATTTCACAGCCAAAAGATGTCGCAAAGGTCCAGGGTACGAGTGCGGGACGCCAGTATCATCATGTGTACGTGTGGCGTAACATTATCGCTTTCATCTATCTGCATCTGGGCTTTCTGTATGGATGCTATCTGCTGGTAACGTCGGCAAAGTGGAGCACCTTTTTCTTGGGTGAGTATTGTTGGGTGAGGGTTGGAAAGCCGTTATCGATAAGGCGAAGGGTTTTAGAAGACTTTAGTAATAATTTGGAAACGGTTGGATCCGGTGGAGATAGATAAGGTTTGCAGAATTAAGAAGAGATGTAGAACGATACGAAATAGATGCTATCTAAATGGCGTCTTAAGCGAGTTTCGGGATTCTTTTGATGTTGAATTGAATTGCACAGAGGTAGATATGAAGTTTTTGACATGCCAAACGAATAAGATCTAAAACAAAGTGTGAAAACGTCTATAATTACATCCACACATTTCAATCCATCTTGAAGGGAATCCAAAAAAGATTTCAGCTATCATGAAAACCCTGTATGAACTGATTTTACAGGCCAGAGTTAATATGTAATATCGTGGGAAAAGGAATTTTTGGAATTTTAAAATAATTGCGTGATTGAAACATCTTCAGCATACCAGTAAGTAATTACACCATCGTAAGCGCCTCTTAAAGGCACTTGCATTCACTACCTTCAATGAATAAGACCCTAGCCGCGTTGGCATAAAATCATCGCCCTGCAAAGCTTATAACTATTAAGCCAGCACCTGCGAACGACCTTGGCAGGCGAGTACTCGCTTTAACCAAGCCAAACGCCATGCATTTCCTCCAAATGAGCTATACTTATTGTTTAAGGCTCGAAAATGCAGCGTGATAACAATGATAATAAACTCTTGCTGGTTGTCAACTGGAAGCACAACCTCTGATCGTGATTTATTATCTACCGACGCAATGGCTTTTATGGTACGGGTGCGTTCGCATGATAGCCCAATAATAAGCCGGCCAAATTGTATCGTACACAATTTACGACCATTTCCTGACGCACCGTCCATATTCTGGGGATTCGTATGCAAAGTCGGAAAGACTCTCGATTCCTAAATGAAATACATGTATAACTTTTGTTCTGTGTTGAACCACATCGACAATCGTGCGTTTGGTCGGTTCCTTCATGCACGCCGTCCGGATGGGGACAAATGATGATTTATTCTACCAGCGTCATCGTCCCCGGTAGGCGATCGATCGAGAGTACGACAAATCTCGAAGACAATGTCCCGGGACGTGACGGCAATATGCGATCGATCGGATCGCTGCTTGACAGTGTGGTATTGATCGAGCTTACTCCCGACACTGTTGTCCCCACCTTCATGTAACATCATCATCATCAATAACAGTCATCAGCCCAAACCGTGGTCATTGTTCGTGTAGTTCATTTCAAAACCCCTCACTCGGACAGCTTGAACTCACCGTTCGATAATAGGGCCGTTACGACAGAAGCGTCACATACCAAAAGGTGACGATCTGCTTATCCATCAGTGAAACCGGAAATGCACCGAGAGTGGAAACACATTCCCCATTGCAGCGAAGGGAAGAATAGGATCGAAAGTGAAAGTTTCCACAGGGAAAAACGGGGCACCCGGTGTTCGACCAAACCTACCCGGGTCAAACAATCATCCAGTATGTGCAGCCCGGCAAAAGGGCTTGAATGACGAATTGATTTTTGCATAGCATAGATGCCGCGCGAAAGTGCAAACAAAGTACCACACACTTGAATGGTGTCGTGTCCGGCAGCTCTGAAGTGCATTTACTTTTACACGCCAATAGATGCAGCCGGGATGCTAACGAACACTCGGACAAAGCAAGCAACTACACCGGACATCTAATGTGCAATTAATTACACCTGCACCACCATTATGACCGGGTCTTTTGTTCACATCAGGGAAAGTGTTTCGTGAAAAATGAAATGAAACGCCCAGAATAGAGCCACACAACATTACAGTAGGAGTACAAAAGAAAACGCTTATGGACATGATAGGAAATTAGTATCGCAAATTAATGCTAGTTATAGAGAAAAACTCATACAGGATAGTTTATTAGGAGGAGTCTTTCCTGAGGAAGATCGGAAGCAGATGTGGATGGAGGAATGGCAATTGGATATGTCTTCGTCGACGTCGAGTACGTCGAGCAGTCGAAGAAAGTGGAAGAAGACGGGATCCTTTCGGATTTACGTCACTCTTGATTTGCAGAACGATAACCAACCTGCTGCAGTCTCTTAAGAATGGACATGTTTAAACGATTATAGCCAGTGTATGTCACGTGGTGCTCTGATGAATGGGATACCGACTTTTGGCATGCAAAATTGGTTGCCGATGTTTTCCCGTTCCAGATCGCACCCGGGACAAAGGATTGTGCATTCCAAGCACGCAACCCGTTTCGCGATGAGCGTCATACGAATGGTGTTGTAACAGCAGAAAACCCTTGACTCCCTTGTACCAGTGCCCTGGCCTGCGGCTGGGCCCGTAAGCATTTTGTGGCTTAGAACGAATGTTAATGACGTTTGGTTTTGGAGGGTCCGGATTCCAACGTATTAGCCCGAACGACGATCGGATGTCGAAATGTGTTGATCACCGTTGTTGCCATGTGCGTCACAAAGTGCACGGGAGTTCATTTGCCCCGAAAATTGGCCGATCGACGAGCGTCAATTGTACTAAACCGCTATCACTTACCGGCACGTAGGAACACCCCGTGCCCCGGCCAGGTTGACTATCGAAATTGGCGGCAAAGGTTGCACACGAGAGCGATCGCACACGTGAGTCATGCGCATCGTCACAATCAATGCCAATGGCAAGCCCGCCAAGGTGCCACAGCGCTCAATGTCATGGGAAATAATCGGTAGGTAAAAATTGGTCACACGCGTGTGTATCAGTTTTTTTGTTTTTGAGCCTCATTTGGGTACGTTAAATAGGTAAATTTTGTGGGCAACAAAAAAAAAAGCAACCAACAAAACACAATACAATTATTGACGCAGAAGAAATGAGCTAGCTCAAGATGCGTCAGATCATTAGCGGCTAGGGATGGGCAGATAAATGCCCATGTGATGTTCATTTATAGATATTTTTTACTCAGGTGCAATCGTGTCGGAACTTCCTGTAATACGATCCATGATTAATAGGTATCGTGGCATCTTTTCCTGCACGTCACGAACAAGAGAGCGCAAAAGTGGTTTAATTTGGCACGGCTTTTGGTACGTTACAATAGCAATGGGACGGTACAACAATTGCTAAAAATCTGGAAGATCATGCTCGCACCGAAGATTAGACCGATCATCGTCGATAATACGCTATCGATCTTTCCGTCGGATGATATCCATTCACTTTTGGCACATCACCCGCTGCCTGAAGGTGGTAATCAGTCGGAAAAGTAAAAACTTCTGTTCCAGAGACAGATTGTCAGCAAAAAAAAAAATGCGTATTACCCTTTACTGATCGATTGCTCTTTCTCTCTCTCTCTCTCTCGCTCTCCTGATGTACCTGACTTGCAACTCTAGCACTCACCTTTGGTTCTGGTGGCGCACTCGGCATTACGGCCGGAGCACACCGGCTCTGGTCGCACCGGGCATACAAGGCGAAGTGGCCGCTCCGTCTGTTCCTGATGCTAGCACAAACGCTAGCCTTCCAGAACAGCGTGTACGAGTGGGTGCGGGATCACCGTGTCCATCACAAGTTCACCGATACCGATGCGGACCCGCACAATGCGACCCGCGGCTTCTTCTTCTCGCACATCGGCTGGCTGATGGTGAAGAAGCATCCGGACGTGAAGGCGCGCGGCAAGGCAGTGGACATGAGCGATCTTGAGCAGGACGCGATCGTGATGTTTCAGAAGCGCTACTACGCCGTACTGATGCCGTTGTTCTGCTTCATCCTACCAACCTTCATCGCCTACTACTTTCTCGGCGAAACGTTCTCGAACTCCTGGTACGTGGTGGCCATCTTCCGGTACGTGCTATCGCTCAACCTTACCTGGCTGGTGAACAGTGCGGCCCACATCTGGGGCACGAAACCGTACGATCGGTAAGTAACGCTGGATGTCCTGCGTGCCATCGCTTGGTATTAATGTGTCGCTCCTCTCTTGCAGTAACATCTCTCCAACCAACAATACGTTCGTGGGGATTGCTGCTTATGGTGAAGGTTGGCACAACTACCATCATGTGTTCCCGTGGGACTACAAAACGTCCGAACTCGGCACGTACAGTACCAACTTCACGACTGCTGCGATCGACTTTTTCGCCCGTATTGGCTGGGCGTACGATCTGAAGTCGGTGTCGGATGATCTGATACGCAAGCGCGTACTGCGCACCGGCGATGGCACGCACCAGTACAACGACCAGGAACTGCAGGCCCGTATGGTGGATTACATCAACCAGCTTGACCATGAGTCCGAACAGGCCGTATGGGGCTGGGACGATAAGGACATGAATGAGCAGGATCGCCAGGAGGCCACCGTTAGGAATAAGGCAGAATAGTGTAGGTCGCTTGGGTGTACTAGTAGATACTAATAGGGATTTGCACACAGAGGGCGCACACTAAGGTAACGCTCGATGAGCGCTGGCGCTGCATACGGTGGCACGGCGCTACCAATAGGGGTTAAAGGCACTGGTAGGTGCTTATGTACGTTATGTTACGTTTAACTATTTGTTTTTTTTTTTAATTCTGTCCTTACACATTCCTCACACCATATGCGCTAGCAACCAAGTACATTTTCTCTGCTACGCAGCTATTGTGCGATTTCTTCTAGCGATTAAACATAACGAGCTAGTGTGCGTTCGTCACGTAACTAGAAACGCACAAAACACTTCTACTTGAGGATATGTTTTTGTTTTTGGTTTAGAGTATCTCCCAGGAAGCCAATGCTTTAAAGGGCTTCTCTCGATGGGCGTGCGAGTGTTTTTATCTCGTAGAATAATGTAGCCGATGATTGCAAAGAAGCAAAGTTCGGAAGTGTAATGGGACGGGGAAGCGAACGAAACAACAACCAATGACAAAAACACGCGGAGAACAGTCCATCAAGGTCCTTGGTAAATGGGGAGACTAACCAACGGGGTAGGGGAAGCGGACATGAAGAATCGCACCAGGACAAAGAGAAAAACAATAGTGTCGCGTTTATTTATTTGTCTATCGCTATCAATAGTATTTAGAGCTTAAGCTTGGATTTAAATAAAAGACCTCAAACATAGACATTGTGAACGTGTCGTCCTGATGTGCCGAGACTCCATCTCCTCCTTCTTTACATTGATGCAGTTATTTGGTTTCAGATTGTGTGGGTGTGTGGTTGATCCTTCCGGGCCGTTAGTTATAGCCAGCGTTGAAGTAAACGGTTTGCTTACTTTCCTGTTCAGCGGCATGCTGCTTCGCCAGGTACATGATGGCTGCGGCAAGGGCCGCGTGGTTCACAATGCTGGAGAAGATCGTCGCAAACTTGAGGATCGGCAGTATCATTGGCAGGACACCGGCCAGTAACATCGAGGGCAGCAGTACCAGCGGTACGCTCAGTTGCAACACCGTCCGGATGCCTTTCTTTGCCTTGCCGCGTGCCGCGACTTCCGGCTCGACGGCTGTGATACCCTTGCGGACGGAAAATTCGAGCTGATTCGTAGCACTCGGCGTAAGTCGCACGGCCACACCGGGCACTAGCTGCAGATCGATGATGCGCTCGTTAAACAGTAACCGTAAGCCTCGGGCTAACCGCTCGTTCACATCGCTACCGTTGAGCGCTAGCAGCTGATCGCTGAAGAGTTTATTGTCCGCGCTCCGATAGCTGGGCAGTAGCACTTCCTGCACGTCGTGCGTAATGTTACCGGTGTTGGCAAAACGGTAGGACCGGGCCTCCATATTCTGCAACAGATACAGCTTGCCACAATCAACGAGCGAAACGTGCTCGAGACAGTTTAGCACACGCAACGGTAACGTTTTCATGTACGCGCCACTGTTCGATCTGCTCGAACTGTCCGGACGGTTCGCGCTGCTGAAACTGCTCGAATAGCGGCTGTGGAAGTGTTTGCGCGTTTCGCACCGAATTGGCGCCAAAAATGTAACGGCAAGCAACAATGCAGCGTACAATCTTCCCATGATGGTTTTCGCAACACTGCTAGTTTCGTGCAGGAGTGCTTTAGCAGCAAGTTCAACCAATTCCACCCGCTAACAGACACTTGCTATAAAACAGCTATAATTCGTGTGCAAAAACACTCACTTCCAGAGCGCTGACGATACGGCGTTGGTTCAGCGGCAAAGCACTCACAGTAAAGTAGCCCGATCTGCACTGATCTTAACTCGTTCGGAGCTGAGCAATAACTGAGCACTGGCAGCATCTGCCGGGTAAGCCTTGTTCTCGCGGTAGCGCAACCGACGCACCGGTAAAGAAAGTGGAAAAACCACTCCACCGCGTAGTACCGCAATTTTTCCCGCTCCACCATCCCAACTGCCTCGAAAAGCTCTGCTCTCCCGCTCCCACCAGCACGGTGCCCCCGTTTGGCGACTGATCAGGTGGTGAAATCGATAGACTTAGAGTCCTCGCGCATGCTGGGATGCGAGTTTAGAATATGGATCACTTTCTTTCGCCGCACGTTTCCTAGCCACATTCCACGCTTCCTGCCGCCACGTACCGACTCTTGGGGAAGCGAGTTTTGTGCGTCCTGCTTCCGGTGCGCGAATCTGGGTCCCGGCAGTCGGTCACCGTTTCACCCGTATGCGAGGTGCGTTCCATTTCCGTCGACTATTCCCGGAGCCGAGCCTCCCGAAACGGGTTTCATCGTAAAGTTAGCAGGTCTCGACGCTTTCGGAGCAACGCTAGATTTGCTGAAATGATGACCAGTTACAGTTAATTCTGCCGAGTGGCTCTAGCGGAGCCGAGTTTTCTTTGGCGGCTGTAGTACGGCTGTGAGAGAGCCTTTCGCCTTCCATTCCCAGATTTATCGACAGCTGAGGTGCACACTAGAAGGAGCCGAGTGCCGATCAAGCAAGAATGTTCGAATCAAACGATCGATCGATACCAGCGCCGGTGCTTGTGACGAGCAGTGAAGAGGGAAGATAAACCACGCGTCTGCCAGGTGACGCTTCATGGCTATGCCCATTTACGACCGTTTGTAGCATCGGTGGCGGAAAAAAGTGACAGCGGCTAATCGGAAGAAAGATTAAAGTGGAACCATAGCTGGGATGGGATGGGAGGGTACGCTAAGCGGATGTATTTATTAACGGTAAGTAATCTGGTGCGGAGCTATTTACTTTCTTCGCACATCGTCACCGGTGTTGGACGAAATTGATGAGTGGAAATACATGTTCGACTCACTACTTATCTCGATCGGAAGCACATCATACGAGCTGATGGGCTGTTGCTCTTTTAGGAGAGTTGTGGAGCAGGTTTCATAAACGTCCGTTCTAGTCGACTAAATATTGCGTTTTGGGTAGAATCATTTGTCAGATGTTGCTGTACTGTGATCTTTTGGTTCGTATTCAATATTCGATAGACAATAGAATCAAAGCTAAAAACGACACTTTTCAATCACCAGAATTATAATAGAACACTTCATCTAAATGGAGACTATGCGTTAGAATGAGAACTATTGCCTAAAAGCTGGCTAAGTTACTAAGTCTATGAAATGGAAGGAGAGTAATACTTTGAATGTTATTGTATATTGTATGAACTTAAAGAAAGAAACACTCAAAATCTTTAAACTTGAGAGAATTATACATCTTATACGAATCGCCGCTGCCATATGATTCTTGATTGATGATTTGAATTGCAATTTCTGTTCAAATTCATCAGCTTAATTGAATCCAAACCCTTACTCGCTGTACCTTTAGGTCAGAGATGCTTAGGGCTTTGTTGCAACCCGAATCATTGCATCGGTTGTACTTACTGAAGTTGTTCCTTGATAAAAATCGTATGACTTATCAGTAATTGGGACCACTTTTCCCAGATCGAAGGACTAACTCTCCTGTTGCTGTGGAGTACCAAGCTTCTTCGAGGCCACTAGCAGAATAAATAACCAGCTCTACGAAATGGACCAACCTAGATCTGATGATGGAGTAAGAAAGGGGAGTTGCCTACGGATCTCCGGAGACCCATATGAGTATTAAGAATTTTGTAAAAGGGGTCCTTATGGTATTAACAACCATGAATGTCAGGTGTGGTAAGTCTATACCTATTGAGGCTGCAGCCAAGACCTCTTGAGGTTGTAGTGCCATAGATTCTTCTTTGGCAACAAGAAGTTACTTAATTTATAACTCTCTCAAATATCAAAATCTGGACATTCTCTTACAACTGATTGCAGAGACTTTTTCTTCTTCTTTTTTTCTAGCTGCAAGGCATGGAAGATAGACTATTCGTCTCCAGGAAACTCGCTTCAGGACTTTTTTCCGCACTCCAAAGATCTCCCTGAGGTTATATTAAGGTTGAAGTTGTATATAAATAGTATATATGCAAAAATTTAAACAAATTACCCAAACAAAATTAAATTATAAAACACTGAGTAGTTGGTAAGATTTTATCTAACAAATCATACGTTTACGTTTTCTAATCTGTACTCATTTTCGTGAATATTTTAAGCTTGATCCGGCGTGTCACACGTTACATTCTCAATGTGTTGTGATGATTTCGTTTTGTCCGCAATGTTTTGAGTCATAGTAGATAGAAAGTAACCATTTTCTAATTGGCACTGATACGTTCATCAACTTTGATTGCTTACTAGAGAGGTCTTAACGTACCATCAATGCCAAGAGTGGAATCGACCATAATCAATCCATCCATTTCGCAAAAAACAATTGACCCGTGCAAACACTTATTAACCTGCATCAGATCAAGCGTGTACAATACGCGCAAAAATAGATGTCTCCGGTGTCTTAAGATAATGAACAAAACTTACATTTCTCCCCGTTTCGTGCGCTTTATCCCGCTATCACAATGGCAGCACGGATGATGATAGAAAAGTGAAACTATAGCGCAGAACACTGCCAGTGGTCCAGCGTAGAAGAATGCCCTTGTACCCCTGAAGCGGTGTCCGTGAAATCGACGCCAGTACATGGGGCAGAGAAAATTCATCCAATAATTGCCAGCTGTGCCGCTGTGCACCACAATTAACCGCTTAGCCGTGTGCAGTGGCAATGCGGATGCGGTCCACGATCCGGATCGCCATGCCGTGTGATCCATATTGTCAAAACCCGATCACTGTGCCAGTCCGGTCGCTTGACTGGTTTTCGCACGCATTACCACCGGCGGATCTATGGCAGATCTGTACTAATGCTGGTTTTGTTTCTTCGTTTTCTTTCTTCCACACTGTGCCAGTTTCTGTGCCAGCTGACGGATCACAATGTTGCATGAGTTCTTATCATGTCACTCAATGGGCCGCGCGAGTTGATTAGCTGATTTGCATCCGGCACGCCGGAAGGGTTTTCCTTTTACGGCCGCACGAGGAAAGTGATCGAAAGCGAGAGTTTTCCCGGGCATTAGGGAGTTCGATTATGGTTAGGGGGTGAAATCGATACACGCGCCACTGTGCGGCGGATCTGATCGATGGAAGCCGATACAGCAGTGTGTGCGTGTTGCCGAAAATGGGGAGAACTTATCGGTGGGTTACCAAAAACAAAAATAATAAAAAATAGGGCCCAAACGGATGGGGCCTGGGAGTGCCGGACACGCTGGCAGGAAGCAAACCCATAAACCGTGATGATCGCACCGCGATGCGGCAAGGGAAATCGAACCCTGCATACCCTCATGCATACAATGGAGTGGTCGTGCAGTTGTCATCACATTTTTGGATGGATGGAATTTCGCCCCAACCGTACGCAAAGTACGAAAAAAAAGGGAGACAAAAGCTTAGCACCCACGCGAACGCATCGTCAATTATTTAAATACGATCTAACCGAATTTCGATGGTACAGTCTGTCGTCGTCGTTCGCTCATTCCATTAACCCGTAGTAACGCTCCCGGTAGTTGGTTGCGGCTGTCAAACAAGCACGAAAGTTCGTTCCGTTAGTACGAAAACTAGAAAGAATTCTATCAAAATGGCCGTATTCGATCGTACGCTCGTGATCGGTGTGTTGGTGCTGTGTGCAGTGTTCTGTCTAGCCTGTGCGGCCGATTCAACCAACGATGCTGATAGCAGTTTCGATGCCGATGTGATGGGTTAGTGTACTGCTCGAATCGAGCTGTTAGCTCGTAATGGTTAATTGAAGAGATAGTGCTTATCCAGCCGGAAATAGGTCAAAGCATCGGAAAGCAATGACTTCTCCGATCGGTTCGATCCGATGCTCTCTGGCGTGGAACGAATTTATCACTTCATTGTGTGGCTTTTTGCTGTTTTACTACGAACGATGTTGTGACAGAAAGTAGGAGAACTACTTACAGTTGTTAAGTTGTGTGTCGGTTTTGCTACACGACTTAGTTTGCACATTTTGTTCTTTCTTGTGAAACGCAAATGTTCGATTTTGGCGTCAAGTTCTAACGATCATCTAACTGTGTTCAAACCACGAATACGCGTTAGGTACTAACAGGCACTTTCGATTGACATCTATCCTTTCTCTAGAGGGACGCACGTTTGGACATCACTTCCTGAAGCGCATCAGCTTCGCCATGATTCCGGCAGCGTTCGTGGTTGGTGTCATCACCACACTGCTATCCGCTCTAACCGTAGTTTCGATGAAAGGTTTGGGTGTCGGAGTAAGTATCCAGGATACTGGCAACATTTCCAACGCTGGTTACTTAATTCGGCTAATTACCATCCATCTTTGCAGGTTATTCTTCTGGTACTTACCATCTCGCAAGTCATTGCCAGAAGCTTCCCGGCCCCACTGCCACCGCCAGTCCCCGTGGCCTACAGTGCACCTGCCCCCGCACCCATACCGCTCGTCTACAAGGATTGGTGAACAGTGTGGCTCATCCCGAGCTCGATCTAGCCAATAACTTAAACGTAACTATTTATTTATTTATTTCTGCATACGTGCCAAACGAACCTTCACGATCGTGAGACACGCGCCAACAGCAAACAGGCCAAATGTGGGCCAAATCATACACGATCGCGTAGATCGACCCGATCACGATTAAGCGAATCTCCCAACCTCCAACCCTCCCTTCCCCCAGGGGACGAAAGTTTGTGACAATAAATTTCTCCAAAATTAAACATTCTAGTCTCGCCTTTCATTATCTTTCCGGCTTTCGTACGGTTACCATACCGTAGCTTTGTGTGGTCGCATCGGTTACATTCGCATGCATGCACGTCCATTTAATTGTTCCACCCGCCAATGTCACGGTACTGCATGGTGGTGAGTAGGCAATGCATCACTACCACTACCGGCCGAGGGAACCAGGATCACCAGAAAAGGGAACCTGATCTAGATCTGGAACGCACGAGACCTAATTCCAACTGCTCGCTCGTCGATCGCAAACGAATGTGTCACTAGCATTGGTCCAGTAGGACGTTGGAGTTGGAGTACATTTTATTCGCTAACCCTCCGATGTTTCGACCACTTTTTTGCGCTCTTCATAGAATGGGGCAACGTACTTTTTGGATGCACCGGTTTCACCCCGAGGTAAGGGTGGAAATAAATACGTGCATCATGCGCTTTTCACTTTCGTCTCACAAATTAACGCACACGCTAGGCGAGTGGCAAATTATCATAAAATGATAACAAACTATTAAACTCAGACTGGGAAGGCTTGAGAAGCAAATTGCATCTGTCGTACACCTCGAAGACGTAGTAGATGAGGTTGTTTGTGGGGACGGAATAGTTATGGTTTCTGAGCAAGTTTTGCCGGAGCATGTTCGGTGCGTGCGACAGTTTAGCCCACAGGGGATGCGGTAGGTGGCAGGGTGATGCTGCAGGTCGGAAAAAACTGGCTGCCGAGTAGGGGAACAGCTCTGCAAAGGATGGATGGGCTACAAAACCGCACCGTACGGTGGGACGGAACGGTTGCAACTCGTACACGGTTCGTACGCGTTGAAGCGAACATCGTATCATACGGCTACCGATGCGCGAAAGCGAGAGAGATGCAACGGGCGGAAAAAGAGATGGGAAAATGGGTAGCAAAGATTTTCAATAAAATATAATCATCCACCGAGCAACGGTTTTCGCCATTCCATCGTGAGCAGTTCAGCAGTCGAGATCTGAAGGCGCAGCATCTCGTTTCACCGGCATTCCTAGTTCCGAACGTTCCCGTTCATTGTGTTCTGTGCAAACAGTTGATAGTTGTTTTTTGGTTTGTAGAACAAACAAAACCTACCGACATCTTGGTTGTGTGTTACTTTATCCGGTGTCCGGTGGTGTCGGTGTCACTCAGCTTAGCGTCATGGTACTTTTAGACACGAGACGGAAATTAGTATGGAGCGAAATGTCTTTACTACTGCTCGTGTTAGCCAGCACTCCGTTACTAGTTCGTGGAGAGATGCGTAAATCGTGGCAAACCAAAAGTGTCGACGTACAGGCACAGATGCTTAAAGCTGCCCGCTTTGAAGATTCACCACATGCAAAGCCTCCGGAGCCGAGCGAACTGGAGCCGAAGGAAGCAAACAATGGGACCGTTACCGAACGAGCTGTCAACGTTACGGACGAGCTTAAATCAAAGCCTGCGCCTGTCTTTAGTAGCCGAGTGCGGAACAAATATGGCACCATCGTCGGAACAGTCGTCGCGAACAAAGTGGTCGAGAATGGTGTGACGCCACAGCAGGAAGATGTGCGTGCCGTTCCGTTGGGATATGAGGATAATCCCGAGGAAATACAAATAGATGATGCCACAGTACAGGACGATGATGATGATGATGACGATGAGGATGAGGATGATCTGCTAGGTTGGAATGCGACACAAGACGATAAGGATAAGCAGTACGATCTGATCGAGAACATCCTCGAGGAGGTTGAAGGGCGCATTGCCGAGAATAAGCGCGTCGAAGCAGATGAGTCGCTGAGAACCGAGACGAAAAAGCCCACCGAAAGTACGAAGGAGTACACGTTCCCGCCGGTACTAAACATGACCATCGATGAACCGAACAACATTGTGAAGGTGAAGCTAAATCAGGACATCGTCCGCGACATGCTAAACACGGGTAAGTAGCGAGAGGGTTTAGGAAGCTTCGCTTCATCTAAACAATTGTTCCTCCTACAGGACGTGGATCGGGCGGTGGTATCGGTGGAAAGAAGATGCTGCGTTATGTGCTGCCCTTGTTCATACTACCGTTCCTGATACAGTCCGCCGTCATACCGTTCATGCTGACGGCGGTGAAACTGTTCCTGCTCAAATCGTTGATGGCGGGCAAGCTGGCCATCTTCTTGCTGCTGCTAGGTGCGTTCAAGAACTTTACCAAAAAGGACCGTGACGTGTACGTGAAGGATCTGCCCGATCGGCGATATGAGCCGTCGAGCGAAGGGTTCGCCTATCTGGCCGAGGGACGACCGAGCGGTTGGGTCAACTAGGTCGGCAGGTACGACGATCGCTTATTTATGCAACTAGAAAACGTTAGATGTTCAACAGTGTAACAAAGATGGTAGAATTAATGCAAAGCATGGCTCTAAGCCAGTACAGACAATAAACAAACAGACACATTCAATTCAATCCGAACCCCGGAGAAGATGGGAATCGGCCCAAAGTGGTTGTTGGATTTTAGGTTTCGTTTCCGGGTCAAATGGCTGCACTGCAACGGGGAATATCACGTACGGCAACACGCAGGGGTAAGATACCATTTCCGAAATAGATATAGCGTAATTGAACCCCAATTTTTATGCCTCATTTCAGCACCGACATGGGCTGGATGTTTGGGTTTTAATGATTACAAAATCTTACCCGCGTGGGTCGGTTGGTTTTTCTTTCTTGGGTAATTTTTGTTTACCTTTTGAGCATTTGCGCAAGGAATTTCGTAGACCAATTGGTAGATAAACACACTGAGCGTAGAGCTGTAAAATGGAGTTTGATTGAGGGTTCTACATATGCCCGACTTGACGCACTGAGAACAAGTCGTTTATATCATTCTTTAACGTCGAATAGAGCGGAGAATTCTTTTCACAAGCAATGTTTTGTGCTATTGCAGTGCCAAACCCTGTGTAGACTAGTGGCCAGCAAACATCCCGGAGCAAAGAACTAAATATCATGCAAATAGCCATCTAATGGAGTACCAAAGAGCTAAAATAGGTTCTTTTTTACTATTATTTAGAGTTTCTTAGAGTTTGTATTTTAAAATGGTTGACAAATTTACCAATTTAATTGTGTATTCTTCTTCTTCTTCTCTGGCTCTACAACCTCGAGAGGTCTTGGTCTGCCATTTCTGGCTTCCGTGACTTGAATTATACCCGCAACAGGATAGTCACTCCTGCGTACGGGGGAAACGGCTCGAATGGGATTCGAACTTCGGTCCTATCCGTTCGAAGACCGGCGCCTCAGTCTCCTCGGCCACCGAGCCGCTCCAAGTTAGAATAATGGCTAGAATTCCCATATCCGACGTATGCTGTGCGTTTATTAATTACACATCAAATGGTGCTG